>PVIH01011913.1:0-66382 GCA_004025045.1 Sigmodon hispidus | reverse complement strand
GAACTACGAATGGCTGAAAGGCACCTGAAAAAGTGCTCTTCATCTTTAGCCATCAGAGAAATGCAAATCAAAACAACTTTGAGATACCACCTAACACCTGTTAGAGTGGCTAAGATAAAAGGCACAGATGACAGCCTATGCTGGAGAGGATGCGGAGCAAAGGGAACACTCCTCCATTGTTGGTGGGATTGTAAGCTTGCTCAGCCACTTTGGAATACAATATGGAGGTTTCTCAGAAAATTGAGAATCAATCTCCCCAAGGACCCAGCAATACCACTTCTGGGTGTATACCCTAAAGAGGCACATTCACACTCCAAAGGTATTAGCTCAACTATGTTTATAGCAGCATTATTTGTAATAGCAAGAACCTGGAAACAACCTAGATGTCCCTCAACTGAAGAATGGATTAACAAGCTGTGGTACATCTACACAATGGAATACTACTCAGCAGTAAGAAAAAATGATATCCTAAAATTCACAGGCAAATGGATGGATTTGGAGAATATCCTCCTGAGCGAAGTATCACAAACTCAGAGAGATAAGCAGGGGATCTACTCACTCACTAGTGGTCTCTAAACAAACAAGCAAGAAAAAAAGCCAAACATGCCCAAGCAGCAAACCACAACCACTGAACAGCTTGGGATCAGAAACACCCTGGACTGACCCTTCAAACCCCAGTCCATCTATAGGAACACCTGACTCACTCTTGAGGGAGGCGGGACAAAACTGGATTTGGCCAGGAGTGAAGACTGATCCAAGCATTATTGGGCCAGTGTGACCATAGGACTGTCTGCTCCCTGCCCAGGCAGAGGATGGGGAGTTGCAGAAAAGAAAAATGATCAGATGTGGTGGGAGGGGGAAGAGACTTTCAATAAGGATATACAGGGATGGAAAAAAAAATCAGAGGGAAAGCTGAACACAAAGAAAATATATGTGTAGTAATCTTATTTGCATTTCCACCCTTGATAAGCCATGCTTATGATTATTATCCTCTGTATAGTTATTGTTAACTCTTCGGCATTTTTAAATTCTTTTTACTGTTTTTTTGATAAATTCAAAATAAAGAAGGGAAAAAAAAAGAAAAAAAAAACTCATGGGGTCATTTGGTGTTGGCCAACCACTCTTGTTCATGAAGGTTATCCTGGAGTACCGCTGATTCCTTTGAAGAAAAATCATTTTTCCTTACCTAGCAGCTATCAGTTGCAAGTAGCTTCTTCATTATGCGTGGGAATTTGTGCAGACTTCCTCTTCAAAAATCATTTTTAGGATCATGTTATTTGACTAATTGAGTAGAGATACTGACAATGGTAGGTATGATATAATTTGATTTAAATGAACTAAGTCAAGTTTTGATAAACTGAAATAATCCAGCCTAGATATCATACAATTTTATATTTCTAGAGGAAAGTAAGATGTTCAAAGTAAGAAAAAGAAAACACAAAAATTTTCAAAGAGAAATGGCAGCATCAAACATATTGCAAACGAAATATTTTTTGTAGTTTTAAACTTGACTAGAGATTTGAGAGTTACTGATGAGAATCTGAAGTTATCACCCTATGTACCACTGTCAAAGAAATGAAAATGAGAAAGCAGATCCAGGGCTCTAGAGAATTACAATTGAAATAGAAATTAAATGTAATCATGCAGTGTTTTATCACCTATGTCCTTGTTCAGCAGCTTAAAACTCATTTTAGTGTGAACACAGGGACAGCCCAATTCCACACTCAACACACTGACCTTCTCAGGAAGGAAAATAAAATGATCTGTTTTCACAGCTGAAGCTGACACTTGAGTTGGGGAAGAGAATTGTGTGTGCAGAGTTGGTGTAGTGTTGCATCATAATGAACCCTACAAATGTGAAGGCACATCACAGATCAATCCTTCAGCAAATCTTACCACCCCTTTCTTCCTCTTATCTCTTGTATTCTTCCCTTTCATCTTCTATTTCAAACAATGGACAAAATTAAGATGCAAGACTCCAAGTAGGAGAAATAAGTGATGAAAAAAACACCAAGTTTCAAAATTGACTGGAAACAAGTTTATCAGTTACAAATTTTAGTGTGTGTATATAAAAATCATACCTCATGTTAAAGCATAATGGCGATTACGGAGACAGAGAAACTGCAATTCTCTTATTGTGACACCTGATTAGCTTCCTTCATAAGCTGAGTATTTTTTCAAGTAGTGAGTGATTAGTTCAAAACAAATACTACTAAACTAAAATAATATTGTTACTACCTTGCTTACAAATATTTTAGGGAAAAATTTGGGCTAGAGAGGTGGCTCAGCGGTTAAGAGCACTGACTGCTCTTCCAGAGGACCAGGGTTCAATTCCCAGCACTCACATGGCAGCTCACAACTATCTGTAGTTCCAGTTCCCATTTCTAGGCCAATCCCAAGGCAAATAAAGAAAATAAAATTTTAAAAAAATATTTTAGGGAAAAATTGAATTGAAGATGCCTCCTACTGAGAACTGGAGACTCGTTAAGTTCTGCTTTTTTGTTATTGAATGAGGGTAGTCATAATAACTCCTTTAAAAATGCTTTCTGAATCAGAAATTTTAAATGTTCTAGCTTTCATTTGTTAATTTAATTTAAAATATTCTATGAGGTAAGTTTCATTCATATTTAATTTGTATCTAAAATAACCTAAATAAGTGGAGGCTATGTCTTGCCTAAATTTCCATCTCCTTGAAATAGCTAGCTAGTGGGGAAAGGGGGGGTTTGACTCAGGACCTCTGGACCCTGAAACCTTGGTGATTAAATATATAGACAGTAAATGTCTCTCTATTATCTTTTTTCAAAGAGTTATAGATTATAAGAACATAGTTGAAAATGACAACTATATAACAATGCAATATACATTCTCTAATGAACTTAAAACAAATCACCAGATTTTATTGTTTATTGTGAGTTAGAAATACTATGCAAATGGATTTTGTGACTTTAATTCTGACTATGTAGTTGTCATATTTTGGGACTTTTAGGAAAATAGGATATATTCAACACTGAATTGTCAACACATTTCCTTCACATTTCCATTAAAATGTCAGAAAACAAATAGTATAGATATATATATCCACAAGGACAATAGAAAGAAGATAGCAGTGTTTTGGCCAGTACAGGCAACAGAAATTTGGAAAGTAGATAACTACTTTCCAAAAGTGATAATTAAAGTATTCTAACTGCAAATTCTGAACTTGTATGCAGTGATTTCCCTGAGCAAGATGTTATTCAGTATGTACAAATCCACTGAGGAACTAAATAATTAGGACTAAGCCTTAAGAATGAGATTGTGAAATAAAGTTGGGTAGAAATCTATTTCTGAAACATAGAGCCCTGCAGTAGTCTGCTTCACAACTTCTCTCTCCCTCATATATGAATACATGCAGAAATTTAGCTCTCCAATCAATGGAAGATAACCATACTTACCCTGTAAAAATGAATTCTGGAATACTTCATCTAGAGCCAGGGCAAAAAGTATAGTCATAGTAATTTGGGATATTGAAAAATTTAATGAACAACAATATTGACATAATTTGAATTTCTATACTCTAATAAACTGAAACCCAATGGAGTTGCATAGGTGGATCAGCAATTAAGAATGCTTGTTGCTCTTATAGAAGACATAAATTGAGTATCAGCACACATATCAGATGGATTACAGCCACCTGTAAATCTCTGATGATCCAATACCCTCCTCTGTTTTCCACAGGCACATATAAGCATTCACACACAGAGATAAATAAAAATAATAAGTTAAATATTTCAAAACAAACAGCCCAAAATTAAGATGAATGATGGTAACAGAATCTTACATGTGTACACTTCTCATGTTGTATTAAAAGCATCATATTAGATATTCCATTTGCCTCCCAATATGTTTGCATAAAAGAAATAAATGGTAATCATTGATTATAACTACACATTGAATATATTTTGACTTTGACTATACTCTGCATCTTAAAAAATAAGAAGCATTATGATGTAAAGAAACCAAGGTCAATGCATTTGGAACTATATGCCCTTCTGTAATGACAGTGTCATAACTTGCTAGAAATAAAAACTCCATCATACTTTTGATACATTTTTCCCAATTGTAGATATTCAAGAGTCCAGAGAGAGTTTGTTAAGCCTGGCTTTGTTGTTCATTAGTGGTAGGACCATTTTTTTATGAGCCTACTTAATCCTTTGAACTCAATATTTCCTCAATATAAAATTTTTAAAAATGTTACCATTACTTTTCCTCATGTATAGTCCCAAAATATAGTATATAAATGCATTGGCACAATGGTTGTTTGCAGGTACATGTTTAATAAATGAGTCCAACGACTCTCATTATCATGCTAATCTTTAATAAAATTAGGATTGCTGTCTAAATCTACATGATTCTTTGTCTTTGAAATGGTTGTCAGCTAAGGGTTTAATAGGCAAATACCTAAGCATTTAGGAATAGATAAAAATCTTATTTCAAAATTCAGATTTTATAAAAGGAAACAGTACTACAGGGCAAATATTGTATTATTTATATAATGATATAGTAAATATATTAAGATATAACGTAGCATTTTCAAGATGCATTAATAATTGACTTCAGTTTTGGCAGGACAGACAAATAGAGTCTTTTAATGACAATGTTGCCTAATGGCATAAAATACAATCTCAGATGTCAGCACTGTCTATACACTAGGCACAACAATGTGAAATTATTTATGCATGGTAATACTATGCCTATATCATTGAGAAATAAATGATATATTTTGAAGATGTTTGTGCTAGACACCCCATCAGTGTGAAGTGCTAAATTTATGCTTGTGTGTTAATTTTTTGTTTGAAAACATTGTTTACACTCTCACCAACAATGGAGGAGTGTTCTCCTTGCTCTGCAACCTCTCCAGCATAGACTGTCATCTGTGTCTTTTATCTTAGCCAGTCTGACAGGTGTAAGTGGTATGACTGGAAGAGATGGGAGGGGGAAGGGAGCTTCAACAAGGATATATACAAATAAAAAATATGACTTTATTTGTAATAAAAAAATAAAAAATTCCAATAAAAAAGCAAACATTGTTTAGTATACTACATGTAGTCAAATTGAATTATAGGTATGCTTAATTTGTGTTAAACCACCAGCTTTATCAAAAAAGTGTTTTGCAAACTTTAAGTCTAGGTTAGCAACATAAATTTTCCATTTTAAAAATATTCCCATGTGGACAATGTAAATCACTCAGAAGTTATTATTAGAAATCCTGAAGAACAGCATTGTTTAAGTCAAGAGTGGCATAGAGCCATATATCCCACTCTTGGTTCTTTACTACTGCTTTCACGAGTTGCGAACTCTGTCCATTTATGCTTATATACCATTAGCATTAAAGAAAATTTAATTCGATTCTTATAGAATCTAAATGCATGTATAAGTTGGCACAAATGGTGAAAGCATTCATAATCTGATCATATTTCAAGGCTTTATTTCCAAAAATCTAAGTCTAAAAGTTCTTTAGTGCTTGCTGTCACCTCAAGGCCAGGCTGGTCTAAATAATAAGCCTCTGACTCAAAAACAAAGAAGGGAGTTGGTGGGAGCAGGTAGAAAGACAGCTTGGTGTTGGAAAGAGTACTTGCTACACAAATACTAGAACAGTAGTTCATCCTAGAGCACCTATGTAAAAACCATGGGTGACTCCAATAGGCTTGGAGAGGTGCAAGGAGAGAATTAGAAAGAGATGGATCACCAAAGCATGCTGACAAGCTTATCCAACAGTCAAACCTGTGAGGTCCTTGTTCTGTGAGAGACCCTGCCCCAAGTGAATAACTTGATACTTCAGTAAGAAGATAGCTCAGCAGCCAGGGCCTCCGTATACTTTCTTTTCTTTTCTTTTTTTCTTTTTTATTTTTTTTTTGGTATTCATACTGAAGCACATGCAAACACATACATCACACACACACACACACACACACACACACACAAATAGGAAAAATAAAGAATGGTGAGAAGAAGGTATAAAGGAGGGGAAAAAGACAAGAAAAATCAATGTTTCAAAGCAAGGCATATAGTTCTAGTAAGCAACATTACTGACTTTGTGTTACATTTGCAATTAAACCATGGGTCTCCTCAGTTCTGACCCTGCCACCAGATACATCCCAAAGGATATTTCTAAATTTGCTGGGTGCCTTTTGAATATATGCACTTATATAGGCCCTCTACAGCTATAAGCAACAGATTTAATGTAAAATCCAAGGATACTTTCTTTTTCTTTCAATCAAGTCAGCTTTAATATTAAGAACACATTCCCTTTTACATGAAGATGTAAATTTTTAATATTCAAAGCACAGAACAGGAATAAATTTGTCTTATCTTGTAAGGAGAAATTTCAAAACTTATTGTTGATAGATTTAGTCCTGATTGTTTATGAACTGTACGAAAATAAAATTAGTAAGGAATTTAGCACTGTGATCAAAGAGAAAAATGAAATGAACAAATGATTTAAATTAATGCTGATGAAAACCTGTCACGGAAGGATCTTTCTCCTCACCTAGTGTCATCGGGTCTCACAACTTTCTGTCCTGCATAGGAAAGGAGTTTCAACAATGACCTTATCCTTAAGCAGGGTGCCTTGACTTTTCTCCTGGCACCTTTTATTTTTTCTAAATGTGAAGATGTTCTCAATAACTTAAAATGAATTGGTTTATTTAACAGTGACATTTCAGCCACAATTAGAGTCATGATTATCATAATAATGTTTTTAGTTTTGCAAAATGCTAAAATGATGTTGCTTGTCTTTAAATTTTCTTCCCTACTCATGAGATATCATCTTCAAATCACAAATCTGATATCAATTTATTCACTCTATTTTTGTTATTTTGACATTAGATAATTTAATTGTTCAAATGACAAAATTATACACTATTTTTCTCTTTTTATATTCTAGTATCATTTATTGCTTTAAAAATTGCTTTTTAGAAATATGAAAAGTTGTTAATTTTATCAAATTTTAAAAAAAATCAGAATATGCCATAATTTGCACTTTTAGTAGCTATAGGTTAATAAGAACTACAAACTGTTTTCAACATTGACAATGGGATATAAATTCATACAATGGTTTTCAGGATATTATGCAATATATTTTATAATTTAATATTTACATATTGACCTAGCAATTTTTTGTAAAATAGCTTGTAATCAGAAACTATTTGGGAACCATTTGAGTTTTTGAAAATCTAGAATTGACTAAATAAAACGTATTTGATTATAACAAAGATTAAATGGTTTTTAAAGTAAGGAATTATGTATATGTGATTTTTAATAATCATAAACATATGTTAAAATGATAAATTGCATAACATCATTTATATCTAATATCACTAAAATAACAATGAATGTTATATACATACTTATGGAGCCATTGTGAGTTGATAAAATATTTTCTCTAAGCTAATCAGTCATGCTATTTTAGTAAGACACTAATCATTCACTTTAAAATTTTGTAATTTTATTTTCTGTTTGTACAAAAGATAAATAAACTTTTTGGTTAACAATTAATGTTGACATGTTCAAACTCACTTTCTAAGCTGAATTTTTCAAATAGTGTAAACTCCAATCAACAAATATGCAGGTACATATTTAAAAGCATGGAGGGAAAGAAAAGCCCTTCTGTAGCTTTGTAGACGACACTAACTTCTGAGATGAAGTTAGAAATGATACAGCAGTTATCTTATTGATGGTTTTGATCACTCATATTGAAAGGCTGCCTAATGCATTATGTTCATTTTACATAAGGCAGGCAAGGTTGCATCCAGACGGTGCCAGTCTACAGATGTGTCCCATATTATTCAAGGTCACTCAACCAATCTGTGCTAAAATCAGAAATGAACTCAAGGTCCTCATGGAATCCTCATTTTACTAGACTACATTGTCTGATACAAGTGGGTGGCATTAATCATAGTGATATATTCTCCTTAGGCTGGACTATATGACATCTTTCTTACATGAGAAGTAGTAAAAAGGAAATAGAATAAAACATAAGTTAAGTGGATTTTCATATACAATCAATGCAAACTCCCCAAAACATCTTTTTTTTTCATCTCTAGGGCCTAGGATAAAAAGTGTGAACAAGGCAGAAATTAAATGTATGAGATAAAGGCCATGTCTATGGGAATAGAAAAATTTTAGACTCAGATTGAGTATTCAAAAATCTTAGAATGAATTTCTGACCAACCCTAAATAATATTAACTTTTTAATTTTTATTATATTTATGTGTGCATGTGTGTTTGAGTGTGTATACACCCACGTACATGTATGGATGTGTACATAGAGTCCTGAAAAAAGAGGCCTGAGTTTCAGGTATTTGCAGGAGACTTGGTTTATTTTATGAGTGCTAGAATCAGAACTTCTGGCCTTAGGGTTGTACATCAGTATTTAGACAGCAAGTCATCTCTCCTACCTCAATAACCTACCATATTAATGAACACTATATGTCACTGCATGATTAACTGAGCAAAATATAAATATCATTAATAAAATTTTAATAATACAGAATAAAAACCTAATTATGTTTTAAGTTGATACTGTCATATAGATATGTCTCTTATTATCTGTATTTTCATACCTAGTCCAGTCACATCTCTTGGAATTATGTCTAATCCTTTGCTGGAATACAGATATTCTGTGACTTCCAGATAATAAATTATGTGTTTTATGACAAAATAAGTTGATTCCACATTTATATAACTATATTAAATTTTATATCTGTGCCTAGCAAATAAAGATTCCTCTAAAATTTAAACAAATCTACAGAAAGTTAACACTATGTATTCTTTCAAATTCTTTTCACTAATTTAGTTTCTCTATTGATAGATTGATTCATGTGCATATTTCTACTCATTTCCTTTACACCAGAATTTGGATCTCATGAAGTAAATAGTTCAAATCATATAGCAATATCTCAATAAGTTCCAGATATTTAATTTCTAAATAAACCACATATAATCAATGTAATCAAATGATTACATACATTCATTTAAGGAAAGATAATTTATTTTAAAATTTGACACAAAATTATAGAAACTTGTCTTCAAGAAAACAGACCATACTAATTTATTTATTCACTCATTTATTTAATCCATCTTTCTATCTGTCCTTTCCCCATCCATCCATCCATCTGTCCATTCATCCTCCAATCCATCACTTCTCTACTCACTAAGCCAAGAAAATGTTTTCATAGAGGTTTTTTTAATAAACCATGTATCTAGACTTTCTTTGTCAATTTAAAAATAGACATTACTTTTACCCAAAAGATACACAGAAAAAGCTGAGTCAGGAGATGTAATAGATGCCAGAGGGGTGAAGGATCACATAAAATATTCCTAGCTGAGGAGAAACAACAGACAGGCAAACAGGAAATCAATTGCAATGCAGACACCGGTAAGTGCTATGACTGGGTCGGCATAGGGGGTAATGGAACACAAATGAAGGCTATCACCCCAGTTTTCAAGGATCCAAACACTGCATTAAGCTATAAGACATGCATTAATATCTCTATTTTGAACCTCAGGAACTCAATTAAAAGTCTAAAGTTACTAGGGCCAGAACTTACACCTGCCAGACTTCTACTTCTTGAATCTATAACTGGAAGGGTGTTGCATCCTAAGTCTGAATGCATTTCAGTTCTGTAAATAATTACTGCGGTTCCTGGTGGGGAAAATTAGCTTTTTTTGTGTATGAATTTCTTCATATTTAAAAGCTCAGTAGTCAAAAACTGATCATTTTGGGCTGTTGAAAGGATTAAGTAATGGTACCCAGCAAGACACTATCACCACATTGTTGACTTACTGCTTCCTAAAAGTATAGTAGATTGTATACTTACACATTATTATAACCTTGAATTCCAGAGATTCATGGTTCTAAGGGAGAGGTTACCCTCTGTTTTACAGCATATTCTCAAGCAATTACATATGAAATTGATCCTAGGATTTTGCAGAGATCTACCACAGCATTTAGAATTGTAATAAACTAATTATTACTTACTATTAAGTGCTAACTATTATTTTCTTCTTTAAGACTGAGAGATCAGGTGTAGTGTGTATAAACTTTAGATTTTGGTAAAGAGAAATTAAAAGTCAAGTTTGGTTTCTATGATGAAGACTTTTAATATAGCAGTTTTTCTGTCAAGAAGAAAAAGCAGTATTCCCCATGAGAAGAGTAAGGCTATCAGTTGCATATATCTTTTTCTGATTTCAGCAATTGAATATCTACAGCTGACCTTATCATCAAGTTGTTTTATTTTTTTGTTTATTTGAAGGATCCTTAAATATTAAGATATAACAGAAAAGTCAGCTGGAAGTTGATGGGAAAAATAAAGTGAATTATTAAAATGAATGTTAAAGTTGGTTGAATTTTACATTAACATTGTAGCAAGTGTAATATGCTAAGGCAATCTACATACTCATGAACTTGTCTTTCATTCCATTTTTAATTCACTACAAAATATTTCTTAAGTGGGTATGTTATGTCAAGCAACTCCCAATCACCACTTCAATATTCAATGATCTATAACATATTTTCATGCCATATATATCTTCATTTTTTCTAAAGTTCAATTCAGACAACTGGTAGAATGTATTTTTCTTAAAACTGAGAGAAATAAGAAGACTTGTGCTATGTATTGGTAAGTCTATAAGTGATGTCAGTTTTATAAAACATCACCATTGCTGCCTTATAATGATACATAGATACAGCTTGAAAAGTTGTATTCTTTATTTGTGATTCCTGGGAAAATTATAAATAATTCAAGAAGTATAATAAAATGATACTTTTTAATAATCAGGGAAAAATATGATGGTAAAGTTTCATACTGATCTAATTTCCAGAATTTGGAATGGAAAATGGCTATATATAATGAATCCTCTCATCTATCAGTGTGTTTCTTTAGTAAACTTCTGTGTGATGTTGACGTTAGTTATCAGTCTAATATATGTTAGATATTAAAAAACATAAAAACAAAATTATCACTGTCTCAAAGGAATAGTTGTATGTCTGTCATTTCATAATTCCCAAAATTAATGTTATCATTTTAGCTACTGTGTATAATTCAACTAATAGTATTAAAAATACTTTCTGGTTGATATTAGTTCAATTTTTAACTAGAAATTATTGTTCTCTCAAGGTGAGGAGTGGCAAATTAAGATAAACTCATAAGGATTTTGTGGATATCATCTTTTGAGTTACTATTCATGAAGGTGCAAAATCTTGGATTCAGTAGGATTTTTCCTTCCTTTCATCATTTGCCATATCAATGACATAAGTCTGGAGAGATGGCTCAGCAATTAGGAACACTGACTGCTCTTCCAGAGGACTGGTGTTCAATTCCCAACACCCACATGGCAGCTCACAACTATCTGTAGTTCCAGGCAAACACCTAGACAAATAAATAAATAAATAAGTTTTTTAAAAATGAAAAAAAAACAAATCATCTAAAATTTTGTCTGTATAGTTGTTTTCTCCTTCAGAGGCAAATGTCTTATGAATTAGAACCAATTATATAAGTCCTTTTCAAGGTAAGGTATAGGAAGGAATACATCAGCAGTGGGAAACAATCAATAGTCTCTAATAATGCCTTCTCAGAAATTACGCCAATCCTTCATGGTTGCCAACCTTCTTTCCTTCAACATTAAAAGATTTAAAATAAAACTAATGTAGGATAGTTTGGGTAAATTGCTTCTTTGTCACACATAAACTACAAATGTTCTACTTTTTAACATGGTTCCTTTTAATTCTCTGACAGCAGAAGACTTTTAAAAACATTCTAATGGAATATTTTTATTTCTTTTCAGGACTATTTATTTTAGAAAGTATTTCAAGATGACTTTTTCTTCTTCCAAAGAATAACCATGGAAGCTTCCAGATGGGTCCAAATAGTCAGACATCTAAGCTGTCCATTTTATTCACAGCCAACAGCACTGCTGGTATTTAGTAAACATCTTCACTCACTAGTGACTTCTCTTTCAAAAGGACCACATAGAAAGGGGTGCAGGATGCCCTACTCCCTGAGTTGGCAGGATCCTCACTTTTATTGAGCTCACATTGAATTTAACAGGCCAGTTAAGCATTGTCCCTTTTATTCTTTGCAAAAGAATGTTTTATTTATCAGTTGGTACAGTCTGAGTTGAGAAAAGTGTCCACAATTATCTTAAGGTGCCATTCAATTTTTTTTTTTTTTTTTTTTTTTTTTTCCAGCTGTTTCTTTCAAAAACAACTAAGTCGGCTTGGACACTAAGAGGAAAGGCAGCACCTTTTCTCGTTGGGATAATTGGAACCATTTTTTCCAGTATAAAAAAAAAAAAGTTTGTCTCGTTGTGAACCATTACACCAACTGTGAACGGCAAAACTGTTAAGATTTTACTATTTTACTCCTGATTCATGTCGGGGAACCTACTGACTAACTGCCTGTCTTTCTCGTTACCTCCATTAGGGGGAGCTCTGACAGTGTTTCGCTTAACTGGGTTTCTCTTGGCAAACTCTACAAGCTAGCCATTTACACCGCACTCTAAAACATATTGAACTTTAAAAACCAGAACACACACACGTTTTCTGTCATTTCTTTCTCTGTGTCACAGCATGGTGTCGATTTTATAAAATATCGTTTTTTCGTATGCGTCTCAGAGTTCAGGTTCTGTTTTATCTCCACAAAAGCATGCTGAGGGCCTCTTCCTTGAGAATATACTTTACCCAACCAGGAATTAAGTCTCTTAGCCTTGTCTGGACTGCTTTTACATAGGATTCTAAGAACACCAGTAAGGAGGTGGTAGCAACTTCAGAGCTGGGCAAAGCACAGATTAACTACGTCCTCAAATTCTTTCTCCAGTATAATGTATTACTAATTTTCATCTAAGGCTATAGAAATTTTCTCACTGAACTGAAACAGTTCTGGTTTATCACTTTCTCATCTTGAAATGATTGTAATGTAACTAAAACTTAGCTGAATTATGTACCAGGATCACACAGCTTCTCACTGAGAAGTCTAACTCCTCCCCAAAGGGCAAATGTTAATTATGTAAAAGGTACACAATTGCTTCCCCCCCTCCCCCCCCCATCTCTCTCATAATGGCATCCACTCCCCATGCTAACAAGCAAATAGAAAAATGAAAGAGAATTTAGGGAAATGAGACTTTGTACTTCTGTGTTCTTTTTTAGTGTCAAGAGGTATCCGACTGTTTTCATCCGACTTTTTGTTAATATTCAGTTTTCCCTGTGCAGAATGTTAAGTCCTTGCAAAGATGGAAGGAAATAAATGAACAGAACAGGCAATGAAACTGAAATGCCAGTAGAAGAGAACCACGTACTCAAAGAATAGAACTCATACCCTCTACCAAGCAAAATAATACCATAAAAATACCACGCTGAATAACAAAACTTACCAAGAAATTCTGACTTTTGATTTACATCTGGATGTATTTTCCCCCATTCTAACAACCAAATAAAAACATGAAAAATAATCCAAAAAAAGCTATTGTGCTCAGTTTTGGGGCATATGGAACCCATGTGAATACAAATCAGGTTGATTACATAATGCTCATATTTGTACAGAAATGATTATTGTTTACAAATGTGATCTGTATTACACCTTCCTTTTTGGGATCTTTGAGTATCAAAGCAGTGAATAGAGCAGATTTAATAATAAAATGTGGACACCATTTTTGAAAAACTATGCAAATTCTTTCTGATACATCATTCATAAAGTCTTTATTCTGTCTTACCTAAGCATTTTCCCAAGTCACTTATTTATTGCCCTTTCCACCAGCTCTATACTCTCCAGCTTCACTTACTCGTAAGTTGTCTCATTGGACTCCATTATATTTAGCTTACCTCCTACATAAAGGCTTCCATGCACAGGCTTTATTCTAAATGAAAGCTCATCTCTTTGCTTTCTTTAGAATCAATAAACACTTAGTTCTCATACTTTTGTCCCTACACCACCACACATCCACCATTCATGATCTTCTATCAAATTAAAAGTATTTGTCCAATTGTGCCTAGAAATAAAACTTTTGATAACAATCCATGCATCACTTATTTCCACTCCTGAAGAAAGCATGAATTAAGTGACTTTTAACCTCCTCCTAAGTTAACTTGGTATTTCTCCATCTAGTATTTCTGCCAGCAACAAGAAGCAAAATAAAGAGCTGATGGCTGTACACAGGATTAAATAAAGGAGAAAGTAGAGACATAAACAGACTGGTGCAATATCAGGAACAACAGATATTGCTTGAGCAAATTAACAATGCCATAGGTTAATGAAGATTAATAAACTGATCGATGAATATCAAGCAATAGAAAATTCATGCTAAGGGTTCCTAAGGAATATTTGATAAGATGTACATGAGAAACTAAAGAATAAATATAAAAGGCACTGAACAAGAAAAATCATCTATTAAAAGATTAGTCTACAACTCTGAAAAATTACTTGAACCTAAAAAAAAGTAGATAGTTTAATCCTAATTAAAATACTTTCTGGTACAATAGATTTTAATTGGATGTTTTCTCATCTGATAATCACCTAATTTGTCCCCTTCTGTCACCTTTTATTTTTTAGCAAAATTTAATGCTACTTACTTACCAGTACACAGTTTTCAACTACACATAGTGTATCTTATGGTGTTAATTTTGTATATAATGTGGCTGTTATTCAATATCTAAAAAATTGAAGGTTTCAATCTTTTGTTTGAAATATTCTGCATTTTTATTTACAATATACATTACAATTCTTTTTAAAATATTTGAAATAAATTGAAAATAGCTACCAAGTCATCAAAAGTTTAAATATATCAAATGTGTTATACTCTTTGCTGATTTTCATCCAGTAAATTATCTTATTCAATTATGCTTCAGTGCATGAATTTCACACCAGCACTATATGTATATATATGTGTGTGTATGTGTGTGTATACATACATACATATGTATATGTTGCATGTAATGAGTGTGACTACCACCACATTCACAATATAAAAACAACACACTGAAACAGAGATGCTCCTGACTAATCATATCATATCCACATGTCACACTTCTCCCAAATCCCTGAACTACAACCACCAATCTGTGCTAGCCTACACACGCCTGATTGAAAATTCTTTATTTGAAAATACTTGAAAAATTCTTTAATTGAAAAATATTTGAAAATTTTATAAATAAATAACTATAAACATAAATGATGAAGCAAAACTTATATACTTCCAGCAAACTGAATTAAATGAACTATAGTTCATTTAACCATGGTGATAAGACAATCAAAAAATAGTTTTAAGGAATAATAAAGTACTAACCATCATCCATATTCCTCAAATTTTGTATATATATATATATATATTACTGAAAAAAGTTTACAATGATAAAGTTAAGTAATACCATAAGGTAATCAAAGTATTCCCATTTTCTTTTATTTGGAAATTATCAAGTAAGTAATCCAATGAAAAAGTATTTGTATCTAAATGATAAATATTATTCTTTTTTAACAAAATAAAATATAGTAAGAAAAAACAAAACTAATCACATTGAAGTTTGATAGGGCAGGCTAACATAAGGAAAAGAAGCCCAAGAGAAGGTACAAGAATCAGAGACCCATTTATTCATGCATTCAGGAGTCACATAAAAATACTAAACTGAAAGCTATAATATATACACAGAGTACTTGGTGCTGACTCATGTGGGCCCTGTGCTTGCTGCTTCAGTCTCTCCAGGTTAATATGAGGTTTACTCAATTTTTCTCCTGGTGTCCTCCATCCACTATGCTCTTACACTCTGTCTCTTCTTCCATGGGGGTCCCTGAGCTCTGAGGGCCTGTATATTTGATGGAGACATCCATTTAGTGCTTTGGATTAATATCTTTACATCAGTGTACCCCATAGAAAGGCTAACGTGACTATTTTCCCAGTTAATATTTTAGAATAGAAGCTTAATATCATAACTTGCATTTAGTTATAAAACTACCATATATCACTTATAAAATAGATGCAAGATATTTTATACAACTTGTTGAATAAAATACTTGGTTAAAAAAGTAGAAATATCACATGACCTTCAGTATTTATGTAGATACCACTCTACATAATAGATATTCTTCATTCAAACAATTTTTATAGTATCAGTGAAAATTTGAGGAAAACTTATTTTCTCAATAAACTCTGAAATTTCATATTTTTTCAAATAAGCTACATTGACTTTTCAGAACTATTTACAATTAGGTGTTCATATTAAAATAAAAAAAAGAATTTGATTCATAACTTGTGCCTAAAGTCCCAGTAATCCCCAAAACATAATTTTAGTTACATTGAATGAAGTCAAGATATTTAAAAAAATTATTTTACTATAATAGTTTATCCACAAAAACTCCATTATTTTTTAGTAAGTGTATGTATATATGTCAATATAGGTGTTTATATATGTAAATACATACATACTCTTATAGACACATAAGTAATCATTGTTTTGTATTCATTACTTGGGCCTTGTCTTTCTATTCTTTCATATAATCACTTACATCCTGTGAGCCTTTTGTGTACAGCTTCTCTTACCGGGCCGGAGGTTTCTGAAATACAAGAATCTTGTTAGAGACATTGGTAGTCCATTCTAATTCTAAGTAGTATTCTATTGCCCATGCATTCCATATATGTCTGTGTGAGTTTATCATCTGGTAGCTCCTACAGAGGGAATTCTAAAAAGCATTTCCTTTACAAATCAAGAGAAAGGACTATATGGTAAACAATTTATTAAATCCCATCTTCCCATAACATACATCACATTACAAATATTACTCCATTGGCCATTATTATATGCTCAGTAGTTACCGTGGGTCATTATACTTAGATATATATCTTCTATAGGTATGTCAGATTGGAGGGGCGAGAGAGGAAAGGGAGTTTAAACAAGGGGATACATGAATAAAAGAATGAGACTGTATTCATAATAAAAAATATATAAAAAAATTTTGATAGCTAAATTTAACTCTTATATTTATTGTTCAAATAATACAAAAAACAAACATGTGGAGCAAAAAAAAAAATAAAAAGAAAGATGAGAGGCTTCAAAACAAAAAATGAAACTAAGTGAAAATAGCAGAATGTGTGGAAATGTGCAGAAACAGAATACCACAACATTTTCACTAGCATTATCAGTAGAAAAAAAAATGTAAATCAAAAGGAGCTATTTGTAGCAGAACAAAATAAAAGATTTAAAATAGCTCAAAAAAAGAAAATATTTGAACTACGTATAGTTTGTCAGAAGTCATTGTGTGTGTGTGTTCTCTTCTGTTTCCTACCTCAATTTTTATTTCACTAATGAACCTTCTCATGCCCATTCCTTCACTGTTATCATGAGAAGATAATAAATATCTTTAGAATCTTGAAGATGTATTTTTATTCCTTAGGAAATATTTAGCCATTAGAAGGAACTCACTGAAATTTTTGAATAGTGAAACAGTGTGTGTTGTGGTAAGAACATAAGTCATTTATCATGCCTGAGTGCAAAGCCAACATATGTCACTAGCAAATGGAGTATCTATTTTACTAATTGTTCCCTACTGTGTCTACATCTGAATCTAGGAAATCATAAGATTCATTTCAGAGGAAGGTCATCATGTGTTTTAAAGCACAGGTCCTCCTAATAGAAACTTTCAGAGCTGTATTGTCCAGTAACAAAGTAATCAATTTTAACAGATTTCATTATAAAAAAAATTATATGTATTCTTCCAATATAAATCTGGGTCTATATCAAACTACTAAGGCATTCCATGAATAAGATAAAAATTCAACCATTCTGTAAAACTAGTCGATTTTTTTGCATATTTGGTTTCACATCTATTATTTTATTATTATTGTTTCAAATATATTATGTTAAAATATTTGTTTGAAACATCATGTGAAGCTAGAAAATTCAACAATTTAAGACCTGCAGAATTCTAATGTTTTTCTGATTGGATTGACTGATGTATTTTTTTTCTTGAGAACAATTTCTAGGCCTTCATTCAAATTTAATCCTCAGCTTGGGTATCTGTTCTTGTGTCCCAAGGCTCAACTCTAATTTACATGTTTATACTCACAATGTAGATAATTATTCTGGAGACTAGGTGTCACAAGAAGACACTCAGAGTATCTTCCAAAAGAATGCCAATATCTTGCAATTCTTTTTCTTTTTTTAGTAAAGAAGCAATATTTTTTGTATTCGTAACACCTGTCCAATTCAGAATACTAATGATATATAAGTCCTAATCCTTTTAACCAAGGCTTAGACTCACAGGACTAATTTTCTTTTGACATTTGCCTTATGCCCTATAAAGTTTTTAAATTGATGTTTTAAAAGCCTTCTTTAATCAGATTTTTCATGCCCTTTATCCTTACTAAAATGTTGATGGCCTTAAATTGTATCAGAGGCCAGCTTTGTCATTGAAACCTTAGACTGTGAAATACATTTAATTGCATAACTTTAGAATCTATATTCTGTCTTAACTTCACTAAGAATTTTATTTGGTTAGCAATTATGCTAGGAAAGTCAATTTATGATAAAGGGGTAAAAAAGTTATAGATGCTTTACATATAATATTTTAAATTTTGGTTATTCTATTGGGGGTCTTAAAATCATTTTCATTATTAATATTTGTTGGACAATATAGTTTATAAATATATTTTATAGTATAATTAGCATAAAATATAATGTCAGGTTCTAGCTTTAATAACTCCTGACATAAAAGAAGATATGTAATAGCCCATCCACTTTCTTGAAGCTAACAAGATTTAGAAGCATGGCTAAAAATAATTCTTTACAATTACAATCAAGTTTGCCCTTTTAAGAGATAAGAGGATTTTTAGGATATCTTTTCATTTCTATTTTCTAAATTAATTGGACCCCCCACACACACACACAAGATTTAACAGGAATATCTTTAAGTTTAAAACTTTATGTTTACTTTTAAATATTCTCTTAGTTATTTCAATCTGTGTGCATATATATATGCATAATATATGTATAACATGGGTTCATTCCTCAGTTTCAGGCAGCCGACATATTTCAATGTCAAGTAGATTTTAGAAAAAAAGAGCAGTTTGGTATAATTAAAGTAAATATTGTGTTTATTTCTGAAAAAGTGAATCGCAGGATCACAGAGTTACTAGTGATAATTTCTATGAAATGATATTCAATACATTTACTGAATATATGTCTTGTCACGGGCAACCTCGTCCTGCAAGGAAGACACAACACCAGCTCTTCTTTCTGCAATTTTATTCAGGAACCTTGATTTCTGACTTCTGATGATGGCTGATTCTGACTTACTCTCACCCCAGGGAAACCTGCCTGCAGCCTAAACAGCCTCTGGGCAGCCAACCCCAGTACACCGTGTGGGCATTACCTATAGGTCCAGGTATGCGGAAGCAAGCCAGATCCTCAGCCTAGCCATATAAGGAATAGTTTGTCACTGAAAGCACTCACCATGTGGAAGGTGGAGGGCGGAAGCCAGCACCATCTTTAAGGTGTGGCTACACACAACTCCCCACAATGTCTTTCATTGGTTATAGATGATGTATGCTCTATGTACTCAAGGGTTCCTGGTAAACAGATTTAATCAACTGTATGTGAAGGGTGTTTGAAAACAAAATACACAGTGAATATATTCATATTATTTTCTTGTCATTATTTCTTAAAAAATAGAATACAAATATCTACACAACATTTATATTGCATTTATCAGTAACTAGAAATTACTTAAAACATAAAGTGAAGTGGAAGTTCTGAATTTCCCATTCTGAGGACATCTGTATGGATACTCACTTGCAGTAGTTGAACTAAGAATCACACAAGCAGTGAGTAGGTGATTTTCCCCTGCATCCTCACTGACATTTGTTGTTAGTTTTGATTTGCATAGAACTGGTAGCTAAAGACTTTGAACAGTGTATTGACTAGCCAATTGTACTTATTCATTTGAATATACAATTCAGAAACCAATTTATTTGCTTTTTGCTGTTTTAACTCTTTATATATTCTGATTATTCATACCCTGCCTAATAAATAGTTGAGAAAGCTTTCTCACATTCTTTAGCCTGTTTCTCTACTGTGTTGATGATTTCTTAGGCAGAAGCTTTTCATTACAATGTAATGCCATATGTCTATCCTTGTTAACATAACCTGTTTTATCTAACTCCTGGTTAGAAAATCATTGTTTATTCTCAGATACAGGAGTGTTTTCTCTGTGCTTTAATCAATTAGCTTCAAATTCCTAGTCTTTTTTTTTTAAGTGCTAAATACTCTTTATTTGATATTATACATAGACCACAGTAAGTACCTTTCAATGTAAAAGGCATCATCTTTTGACTTAGGGAATTCTAATTCAAATGACATCAAGTCAAGAATAGACAGTTGCTTCATGACATTTAGCCACTGCCTTTAACAGGCCAATGAATACAAACTGTAACACACGTAAGACTTCACATTTGAGACAGTGTCAGAATTTTCCCAGGGTTTAAACATATTCATATGCCCAGTTATATAAATTTAAGTATAAAACCATTCAATGGATTTGAGGTGACACCCCATCTTTTGTGGAAAGCAGAATTAAGTCCAATCCTGTCTTGAGAAAGGGAAGAACATTGATAGTACTTATGCAACTGGAATTGTTATTTTTAAAAAAGATAATATTCACTTTTCTACAAGTCACTTTTACTTAAATCAGGACCATCCAACAAAAACATTGTTAGGCATTCATGATCTGAATTTTGGTGTATGAATTAAATTATGGTACACGTTAAAAGCCAAGAGATATTTGTAATAATAAATTAGGCAGTGGAACTATTCATTAGTAGCCCTTTTAAGATAAGCTATTAGGTCTGCCCTTTCTCCCTTCTTCTTAATTCCAGCGAAGATCATTTTTGTTCCAGGGATGTACTTTTTGGGATTCTCCAAATACTCCATCAGGGTATCCTCTCCCCAGGTGATGCCTTTGTTCTTGTTGGCATCCCTGTACGAGAATCCAGCAGCCTGACCCGTTTTCCTCCCAAACAGACCATGGAGATTTGGTCCAGTCTTATGCTTGCCTCCCTTTTCCACAGTGTGGCACTGGGCACACTTCTGAACAAAAATCTTCTTGCCTTTCTCAACATCACCCATTTTTAATTCGCTCCCGGGTGATCAATACTACAGGCACTCAGACTCCAAGACGGACGTCCCGCTCTTGATCCACTTGGAGTTAAGTTTTGTACAGGGTTAATAAAACGAATATAGTACTAGTTTTGTTCGTATGGATAATGGCACCTTTCTAAATAATTATATGCCTGGTTTTATTTTGAGATCACTTTCCTACCAATGGAAATTAGTATATGAGGTGGACCCTGCAGGTGACCACGGCAGGCAGAGAAGCAAACCAGAAATGCTGAGAGTGAAAATTTGGTTCAGGTTGACTTTGTCACCCTGTGTCAAACTTCAGGGTGTCTGATATCACTGGGAGGTTTAGTGCCAATATATTTAAATGCAACATAACTTATATAATTTTTTTTTCTGGTGTAATACAACTTAAGCTGCACAGAAAAGCATAATTACATTGAAACTCAATTTAGCGTGCATGTCACTTCTTTCAAGAGGATGAATTTTGGAGATGGGCTACCTGTATTAGCTTAAAGGCCAAGGGTAGGATCTGGCCTGATCTTGGTCATACAGCTCTCATAGAGGAGCCATTTGACTTCTCTGGTCCTGCTCCCTGGAGCTTGAGAAGCCCTTAGCTGTGCAGGTAATGTAAAGATCATTTAGATTGCTAGACACCTCTGGGTATAGGAGATTGATATATCCTGGCCCAATAGATAATGCAGATCACCAAGCTCTTAATTACTGTCAATTCCCAGCTTCCTGGATGGAATAACACATTTTATGTCCATTAATTTAAGAGGACAATAATGTATGGTTTTCTTGGAGATCAGTGTGTGCAAAGACCTCCATGCTATGTTCCCAACAGGCCTACATATCTGGTCTTGTATTGATGGCATGCCTGAAGTCAGGAACTGAGGAGTTTCCTTTGTTCTGGGATCTTTAGAATATTTGATATTTTATTTTGTCATATTCTCTAGCTACTTTACTTTGCCCTATAGGCAGTAAAAGTTCAAAGTCAGCTTACTACATCTACATTTCCATAAGAGTACTTAGCACAGCAATGTTCACTATATCATATTAAACTATCAGCTTAGTACACATCAAGGATTGCATGGACAAAGGCTAAAGGCACATGTGTGTCTGTGTATGTGTGTTTGTGTGTATGCACACGTATGTGCACATGTGTGTATGTGCAAGTACATGTGTAATAAAATTTTATTCAATCATAAGATAAAATTATGTCATTTGCGGTTAAATAAATAAAACAGGAGATAATTGTGAAAAGTGACATGAACAAAACCCAAAAAGCCAACTCTCACATGATTTCTCCTATAATGCTTGGAATTTAAGGTACCTAAAGTGTCTAAGTTTAAAAGGATGCTTAGGTATATAAAAGGGGAAAATGGGTTAGGAGTGAGAGAAGTTAATATAGAACATGTTAATATGATCAAATACATGTTTTATAATAAAAATCTTTCTGGACTTTTTGCTAAAAACAGCCTCTGAATTCCAGAGTTTGATATGTGTTTCAGTCTCAGTATGGTCACCCATAAAACACAGGCACAGGTCTCAAATAAAGTTCTTTGTCTCCAAAATCAGGAAAATGATGAGTTCCATCTACATTTATGGGTCCATTCTTTGGGTAAGTGAGAAGACATCTGTGAAACAGCCTGCAGAGTTCCTGATTTGTGAGATGTGTTCATGTAATGTTAATTAGCTATAATCAGAATTATCCTGGTAGGTTAAATTTTACCTGTTGTAATGAATGCATGTTAACATTTTTTAACATCAGAAACATAAATGCTTGTATTATTGTTTAAAGTGCTTATGACCATTGAGTCACATCTCTAGGCCTGAAGACGATATTGCAAGCTGAAATGTTTATTTTTTTCATAAACTCAAGTATAGTACACCAGTGTTTGGAAGAAGCATCTCCTTGATCTCCTGAATCATACCTATCATGGACCAGTTAATGTGAAGAGAGGATGGTGGTGAGGAGACAGGTCTGGCACTATGCCATCCTAACTTGGGAAACCAAAGTGAAGAGTATCCATTTCCATACATCAGTACATATTTTTGGAAACAATATAATTTTGGAAGATAACATTCAGAAACCATGACTGTGGACATTTAAATACTTGTAATAAGAGAGTAAAGATATAATTCAATCAATAGAGTGCTTTACCAGTGAGCACAGGGCTATGGATCAACAACATTATGTAAGCTTAGTTAGTGTAACAGAACTTGGGAAATACAGGTAGGAGAATCAGAGGTTTAAGATCATTCTCAGCTATATAGCATGGAGTAAATAAGAAACTGTGCCCATATTTTTCCAAAATGACTAAGCTGTAACCTGCAATGTCACTTAAAGTGCTTTATTTGAGATTCCATATTATCTCATATAATATTAATTGTAAATTGTTTCCAATATTGAAAAAAAGTTAAAAAATTATATAGTTCCCTGCGAAGCTTAGAAAAACTCAGATAATATTAAAAACTAATGCTATTAAGTTTTAATTAAATGGTGCATATATCATTGTAGATATAATTATCAGTCTATATTTTACCATTAGATGAGACAGAAATCTTACTATTTCAGCAAAAAGAGAGTGATGGATATATGCTAATGCTCAAATTTTCATCCCCATTTATATAATACAGGATCCTAGGCAGGGAACTGTGAGGTGGTAATGTCTTTCTATATGCTGTAAATATCATTCTTTAAATAAAGGAACTGTTTTGGCCCTTGTCAGGCATCATAGAAGTAGGCAGAGAAACTGGAGCCTAGATAGAAGGAGGAGGGCAGAGTTAGGAGAGATTTGATCCAGCCTCCAAGAAAGAAGTATATAGGAATACAGGTGAGCTACAGGCCATGTCCCTGTGGCAGAACATTTTAATAAAATATGTTGAATTAAAATGAAAGAGCTATCTAGCAATGTACCTGAGACATAGGCCAAACTGTATGAAATTACTGTAAGTGTATGAGTCATTTGGGGGGGGGCAGCCACAGACAGGTCTGGACTTCTGCCCTAGATGGGGCAGAAACCTCATAAAACAGAACAGTGTTGCAAACAGGGTTTGTGTTATTCCATCTCAATTAATACATATAATATAAATTCCCACAGAAATAAATGGAGTCCCATCTCTGAGGTGATTTTAGATCCAGATAAACTGACAATGCACAATAATCCCTGTAACTGTGCCTTCAAATACTTCAAAACATTCAGGAAATCATTACTTACTACTCACATTTCAGGGTGAGAATAGGAGGTTGTTCATGTCTACAAGGGATACAGGTAAACTGCAAGAACAAGAAACCAATCTACTTTATCTTTTTTGCTTATGTCATGAGAAACTGTCTGTAAAAGTGAGGAATGTCCGAGAAATTCGTGAAGTAGGCCAGGTAGAAGCAAACAAAATAGTAAGTGTGAATAACTTTTCCAGATGAGGCACAATCTAAAGAGTCAGGCTGTGTATTTCAGATCTTCCCATTTTAATGAATAGATTGGGTATCTTGACTTTGTGGACCAAGGCCTGTGCACATTGGCGAGTCAAATGTACATTACCCTTGGGGTCAGAGAGATCTATTAGAAGATACTAGGCTTGCTTTATATTGAGTTAATAAAAACTAAGATGACATTTTAAATGTTGAAATCTAATGTAGTTAAGTAGAAAAGTCCATGTATAGGTGGTCAAACCAAAATCTTCTAATGTCATTCATATGTGGCTTACTATTTTAAACAGTACAACCCCTCAACTCTAACTCATATCGGCACTGCACAATTAAGCATGTTTATGCTACCTGTTTAATCTACTGTTCTTGCAATGAATAAATTCACAAGAACATTGCTCTGTTTCTTAGATAAATGAGCTGTGTATTTTCTTTTTTTAAGAAAATTTTCAATTCATTTTACATACCAACCCCAGAAGCCTCTCTCATCTCTCCCTCCTCCCCAGCCTTCCCTGCTTGCTCTTCTGACATCCCATTCTCCAAAAGGTTAAGGCCTCCCATGGGGAGTTATCAAAACCTGGCACATTCAGTTGAGGCAGGACCAAGCCCCTTCCTCCTGCATCAAGCTTGAGCAAGGTGTCTGATGAAACATGCACCAGTGATAAATCCTGTTCCCACTGCCCAGCGCCTCTCAAACAGTCCAAGCTACACAACTGATTCCCATCAGTTACTGAATGAAGGCTCTATGAAGACAGGGTATTCACCAGTCTGGTTACCATGGTAGGCCAGTTCAGGTATCCTCTCTATAACTGCTGGTAGTCTAAGCTGGGTCATTTTTTGTAGATGCCTGGGATTTTCCTAGCACCAGGTTTTCCCCAACCCATAATGTCTCCCTCTATCAAGATACCTCTTTCATTGCTCTCCCTCTCCATCCTTCCCCCAGCTTGACCTTCCAGTTCCCTCATGTTTTCATCTCCCATCTTCTCCCCTCTGTTGGTGGGTTGCATTTGCTAAAGAGGGTGGAGGAAGGAGCTATACTCTTTCACCCTGCTCTTCATCATTTCTCTTTTCTCTCTACTTTCTTTCCTGAATTATTAATTATCCAGTGTTTGTCAAATAAAGTGAAGGAAGATACAGAGAATATAGAAATTAAAAAAACCAGAAAGATGCTATCTAGTTATAATGGCATGGTGGTGGAAATTTGAGAATATTTTAGGGATAAAATGGAAAGGAAGAATTTAAATTACTTGGCTAAAGATAAAAGAAGACTTGAGATTTGATTTTCATATGGTTCATGCTACTCGTTTATGTGAGCCTGTCTGAATTGATCAGATATAGAATTATGTTAGATTAGAGGTTATAATATAAAACCAAGGGAAGAATAGTGACTTCTTTCTGGATTTACCACATTCTGCCATTCCTAACTTTTAAGATGAAAAAATAAAACGAACAAAAGTGACTTGAACATTGAATATCTGTCTATGCACTAATGATCTTCTACTACTCCATAGTATCATTAAGCACCTTTGGTCTTCCTTTGAACAGGTAGATTTTGCCTGCCAGCTCATCAAAAGACTTGTACATTTTATCTCAACGGTTACATTATTTCAGGTTAAATTATCTTTCTGTACCTTGGTTTCTTAGACAATTAAAAACTGTATTTTTTTTAATGTTTCCTATTGCTTAGGATTTTCTTCTCTCTAATTTTCACAGGTCTATTTTCATCCTCTTTCAGACCCTATCCTAAAACTCCTCTTTAACAAAGCCTGCAGCAAAGCCTTTAAATCTGTACTCTGTAGTACATTAACCTAAGCCACTTTAAAGTTACTAGTGCATTGTTATGTGTCTTTCCACTAAGAGACAATCCCCTTCTGAAGACGGTATGGCTGTCCCCACTGCATCCCAAGCTATGAATGACATATTGGAGGGGCACATCAAGGTCTCTGGGGGCCAGAGCTTCACATCCTCATATGTGTTCCAGTAAAAGAGAAAAGAAAACAAACAAACAAAAACAAGACAAAGCCAGATGAAGTTTGGAATGTTTTACCTTCATGAGTCACCACAGGACTGTATTAGAACCAAACAGAACAATCTATTTTATTACTCAAGAATTAAACTTAATCCCTCACCTCTTCTCAGGTAATAACTGAATGGGACCAGGACTGTTGCATAAAATGAATCCCTGGGGAGTGAGATGAGTAAAGAAAAGCTGTTTTCAATTACTCTGATAAGATAAGGGTGTTTTGCCTCAAAATTTGATAAGAGACAGATAAACCAAACAGTAATTAGTTAATCTCTTTTTAAATGGAAGGAATGTTTAGAGTAAAAAAATAAGCAATACCTCCTAAATAGCTAATCAATTAATTTTCTTTGAATGAATTTATTTTCTGTATCCTTAGCAATAAATTATAAAAGGAAGATACAGTGAGATAAGAGGAAATTTTCTAGGTTTATTTAAAGCCAAGACATTGTATTCTAATCCAGTAGTTTCATTCTAAACCAAGCTAGCTAGCATTTGGGGCTTATTGTTCAAGTGTAAAGGACATAGAAACTGGTAAAAACTGGTCCATGTAAGAAAGCCAGATGAAAGCTGACTAGGGCTTTCATTACAGGCACCCATCAATTCTGGTCTGAGCTTGCTGCTTTCCTTCACTCACTCCTTTGTAGTGAGGCTTTGGTACTCCAAGAAGGCAAACTAGTGGTGGAATCTAGTCTACTCATTCAATTAAACAAAAAAGCAATTACCCTACCACAACCCCAGGGATGCAATTAGTTCCTTCAAAATCCTCTAGAGAAATCAGGAATTCTAAGGACATATGAGGACAGCAAGTGCATTTGTACAGTACTTTTAGTCATTCCTGTCTAAGGAGGTTTTAGTCTTCCCCAGTCAGCTCCTGCTTCTGGTGGTTAGTGTTTGGTGTGTTTACAAAATGATTACCCATGGATCATCATTTATAGCAGGAACTTTTCTTAACATTGGAAAAGCTGTCAAGGTTATGTTTTGAGACAAATAATCATACAGAAAATTACCTTGAATTTGAAATTTGACATTTTTTTTTTCTGAGTTCTTATTCTTTGCTTTGATTCTGGGCTTATATATTTATTCATTTAGAGACAGGATGTCAGTCTAGATCTATCGCAAACTCCTGTAGTTGAGAATGAACTTGAATATCTGAGCCTCCTTCCTCTATCTTTCAGCATCAAGATCACAGTAGTGAATTCCCCCGTCTGATTTATGTGGTACTGGGGAACAAACCCAGGGATTCATGTATGTGAGGTAAACACACACACACACACACACACACACACACACACACACACAAATGAGCCACCTCATCTGCCCTGGCATCTTTATTAACTTGGTATTAGGAGCAAACAAATATCATCTCTCTGTATATGTATTTTAAAATCATAGCAATCCATCTGTCTCTACCACATAAGTACATGAGCCAAAAAAACCTAAACAGAAAACACTTTTTAAAAATGTTTTATAAACATGGACAGCTGTGACCCAGGTTTCTCCTTTTTCATTCTTCCCCCATGTTTATCCGTCATCATGGCCACAGGAGCATGCACCCCCCATTCCTTTATCCTGCATCCATTGGATCAGCAGTATGCTTGCACATCACTGAGTAGTTTCATTATTTATCACAAATGTCTTATAGCATTTTTCTACAAATAACTATTGTCTTAAAAATACAGAATTACTGAAGTTCTGTTTTAAAAAATTAGACATTTAGAAGAATCCAAAAACATAAATGCCATAGTGATTTTTGAAAAAAAAACTTTAATATTACATGTATTGATGTAACCTTTTTTTTAACACCCAGTTCTTTACAGTTTGGTCTAAATATAAATTATTTTGGTTATTAAAGGACTGAGGAAAAAAATATGGTGAAAAAGAGTGAAGGCCAGTAGATTCATTCATTTTCTCAAAGGCCTTTTACATGGAACAAGCTACTAATTTTATAACCCCTCAGATTTTCTTTCCATATTGAATAATGGGGTACAGTACAAAGTTGTGAGTTGGACTTCTGTTTGAGATATCCATCATCCTTGGATGTCATTAAATGCTACAATGCAGATTTTCCTCTTTTTAAAAACTGAGAGACAAAAATAAATAAATTTCTCTGTATTTCTGTTGTTGTTTGTTCAGTAACACCAGTGCTACTGTTCTTTTTCTGAAACTT
The DNA here is from genome assembly GCA_004025045.1 of Sigmodon hispidus. Taxonomy (NCBI): domain Eukaryota; kingdom Metazoa; phylum Chordata; class Mammalia; order Rodentia; family Cricetidae; genus Sigmodon; species Sigmodon hispidus. The sequence continues at coordinate 37,626 of PVIH01011913.1, read as the reverse complement.
TCTTCTTTCAACAATAGTCTTCCTAGAACTGAACATACAACAGATTTAATATTCATAACTGCTCCAAACTACTTCACAGTGAGTTCTTCCACAACTACCATAACCACTATGTACTTTTCCCCCCTATTGCAATGAATGCTGAGGGAAATGCCTTTCTGCTGTCTCTTTCTTCATGTTCAGAGATAGATTACTAGGAGGTGCACCTAAAGTGACATCAGGTGTTTAGTACTTTCTGTAATGGCTGAAGGTGACAGATAATGACCCAAGAACTAAGTTACCCATTGTGTCATAACACTACCAATACTTGAACACATTTTATTTTGAGACCTGGTAAATTTGATATTTCTGTTTCATTACTCTCATTTTTAATCACTGCCGCATATAATAAATGCTGTATAAACACTATCTGGTATTATATGTTTTCTATTAAGAGTTATAAAATAAAAGTTTCATAAAATCAACAACATTCATGAGATCTTAAGCAATTCCTTCATTGGAACTTATACCTAAATTATCAGTTATGGTAATCATAAGGAAATTAATGAGCTGACTTTAACATAAATTTTATTGACTAAACAGTAAACACTTACTTTGCACTTCTAGTGTTGTCTTAGAACTTGCTGGAACTAGTTGTGATAGAATTTTTACTTTGCTATACTATTTGTTGTTTTACAGTTTATAGAGAAAAATTTCCATGTCATATATCCCAGGTCTATTGTATACTTGATAGACTAACAGTAAAATACTTAACTTGGATCACAAAACGACTTATTAGTTTGCTTGACTTTTGTCAAATAAGCAAATGATTATCTATGCTAGAAGTTTTAGATATGTTCTTCATTTAATTCCCCCGCTCCAAATCTATGAGGGAGGTACCAAATTACATTCCTTTTGCAGAATTAGGACTCAAACGTAGCTTTTTAAAACTCCAATGAATACAGTTGAGAGGAAGGTGCATCCTAATTATGTGTGAGCAGAACAGAGTCATGTTGCTGCCCATTGTTTCCTTCATTCCTCCAAATACTAAAGCCAGATCTTTCTCACCAGCATGTGATAGCAAGCATCTCATTGCCTAAATTTTTAGTTGTTTTGCAAGAGTAGTCTAGATCATCATACTGCTTCTTTGCCATACTTAATGTATTAAAGCCTCATCACAAAACAAAATAATAAAAATAAATAGATATAACTTTTCACAGAGTGAAGATGACTCTAGTAGCATGAATGACCACTGGGTTCTTCACATCTTCTGAATTATTGTTGCTCAAAAATCTTTGAAGCCTCATCCTCTGGACACCTACTGAAATGTGAGAAGTAAACCTTTGTTGCAAGTCATTGTGTTTCCCTCACTTTCTCATACTTTCAGTGTCTGGTTAGTGTCCCACTGATGTGGGATCTCATTCTGTACACTGTAAATATGCTTTATTACCATTGGTTAATAAAGAAACTGTTTTGGCTTATTGCAAAGCAGGTTAGAGGCAGGCTGGAAATCCAAGCAGAAATACAGAAGAAGGGCAGAGTCAGACAGACACTGAAATGCCTGAAGAAGCAAGATGTGAAAGTATTGGTAAGCCACTGGCCACATGGCAATACACAGATTAATAGAAATGGGCAAATTTAAGATGAATAATTTAGTTAGTAACAGTCTGGGACATTGAACAGACAGTTTGTAATCAATACAAGCCTCTATATGTTTATTTGGGTCCAAGCAGCTAAAGGACACAGAAAAACTTCAAGCTATATCTCAAAATCTCTAACAAGTTAGCTCTTGAGACTTCTCCCTCTGAATTACATACTTGCTGTGAAGATCTTAGTTCAGGTCTTTTTTTGTAATCCTCATATTACTTTAACTACTTCTATGTTCCTACCTTTAACTCTCTTTCAATTATATTATCATTTGTAATTTTATAATAGACACAAATATTAAAGGTAAGAGTTAATAAACAAGTGTCAGAGGATTGATCTCTAAAATATATAGAGAACTCAAGAAACTAGATCCCAAACCCTTAATAACCCAATTAAAAATGGGGTTCAGAACTAAAAAGGAAATTCTCAGCAGAAGAATTAAAAATGGCTGAAAGGTACATGAAAAAGTGTTAAACATCTTTGGCTATCAGAGAAATGCAAATCAAAACAACTTTGAGATACCAACTTACACCTTCAGAATGGCTAAGAAAAACACAGATAACAGCCTAGGCTGGAGAGGATGCAGAGTAAGGGGAACACTCTTCCATTGTTGGTGGGAGTGTAAGCTGGTCCAGCCACTCTGGAATGCAGTATGGCAGTTTCTCAGCAAACTGGGAATCAATCTCCCTAAGGATCCAGCAATACCACTCTTAGGCATATACCCTAAAGGTGCACATTTGCACCCCAAAAGCATTGTTAAACTATGTTCATAGCAACATTATTCGTAAAGAACCTGGAAACAACCTAGATGTCCCACAACTGAGGAATGGATTAACAAGCTGTGGTACATCTACACAATGGAATACTACTCAGCAGTAAGAAAAAATGATATCCTAAAATTTGCAGTCAAATGGATGGATTTGGAGAATATCCTCCTGAGCGAGGCATCACAATCTCAGAAAGAGAAGCAAGGGATGTACTCACTCATTAGTGGACTTAAAAGAAAATAAAAATAAAAAGAGAGGGATGTCACTGTACACAAGAACTCAAGGCTAGAACATAGCTAAATGAGACAGTGCCTCACTTCTGTATTGATGGCCTCTGGCAGAGGTGTGGGTGAGGAAAGATTTGTTTTTAGGGTCTGGCCACAGGGAGTTTAACTATGCTCCAGTAAGTAAATGAGCAGCATGAATGGGTGGTCTTCTAAACGGGGAGATCTTAAGTGTGGGCATGATTCTGAGAGGTCTGATATCTGAGTTTGATGGGTGCAGGATATAAAAACACCAAATAATAAATATATACATATTTATATATATATAAAGAAAAAAAGAAATACTATATTAATATCAGGGTTTCACTGGCTTTGTAACTTTTAAAGACTTTGCTTATTTATTTAAGTTTTATGGAAATATATGATATGTATTTGTCTTGTTTCTTAAGTTATAGTAGAATTCTGTATTAAGTCAAAGAAAAAAAAAGACTAAAGTCACTAATTGTTTACTTTGCCTCCCCAAGCCTGGAACCCATGGAATTTTATTATTAATAGAAGTTTGTATTGTATGATTCCACTAGTGTATAAACTGCAAAATGCAATTGTAAAAAAAAATAGAAAAGAAAATTAAAATTCATTCTCCCAGAAGACCTCACTGTATTACTCTTGGACATAGATCCAATGGACATTCCATCTTAGCACAAGGACATTTGCTCAACTATGTTCACTGCAGCTTTGTTCATAATAGCCAGAAACTGAAAACAACTTAATATTTCTCAACTGAAGAACAGATAAGGAAATTGTGTTACATGTATATGATAGATTATTACTCAACTATTAAAAAATTGAAATCATGGAATTTCTAGGCAAATGGATGGAACTAAATGGATCCTGAGTGAGGTAACCCAGACCTGTTAAATATAAATGTGGTATGTACTCACTTATAAGCGGATTATTAGCTTATAATAATATAATATATTATATATGTCATGTTATATATTATAATATATTATATATATTATATTACCATTGTATAATCTGAAGACCCAGAAAGGCTAGTTAGAAAGGAGTGCGCCAGTAAGGAATCATGGATCTCCCTGGGAAGGGGAAATAGAAGAGCTTTTACTAGGTGGATTCTGGGTAGGAGGAGATGGGAACAGGGGTGATCAGGTCGGGGTGGAAGGAGGGAGAGAGCACTAGAAGAGACAAGTAGAGTTAGGGGCAGCAGCTGGAGCTCACCGAGGCTGAACCTGCAATCAGAGTCTGCAGGAAGCTGACCCAGGTTTCTGCATTTTGTTATAGTTGTATAGCTCGGTGTTCTTGCTGAATGCCTAACAGTGGGAGTGGGGCTGTCTCTGACCTTTGACTGCTTTTGGATCCCTTTCCTTCCTCCTGAGTTGCCTCATCTGGCCTTGTAAGGGCATGTGCCTAGTCTTATTGTAACTTGTTACGTCATGTTCGGTTCATATCTCTGGGAGGCCTGCTCTTTTCTGAAGGGAAACAGAGGAGTGGATCTGGGGGAGAGGGGAGGTGATGGTAGGAACTGAGAGAAGAAAAGAGATAGGAAACCATGGTGTACTATGTGTGAAGAGAATGAATAAAAATTGTTAATGATAAAAAAATATGGTTTACTTACATGAATTTTCATCCCCTAATTCTTACTTAAAAATAAAACAAAACGTGCTTTCTCTCTCCCCTGTCTCTCATCTCATTCTGCAGTGCTCCCAAGAAGCACTGTATCTGCTGACTAGATTGTCATCATCATGATAAGGAAAGCAATCTTCTTGTTTCAGTCTTTTCTTTTCACAGAACACTCCAAACTTCCAATTGAAACCCTGAAATAGATGTTCAAAAGTACACTGTGGGAAGTACCTAAGACACCCTGCTTCCTGAATTAAACAACCCTATTTACTTGTAAAGCCCTTTAGGACATCATTAACCATTTTGTTTTCAATATCCAGTGTCAAAACTAGTCTAGTTTTCTTGTCTTTATTCTTAAAACATTATTAATGGCATGCCAGACTTAACTGTTTTTTTTTTTTTAAATATTTTTGAAAGTCCATTGAATGTCCTCCAATTAAATTTAACATCTTCAAAATCTGTACTGAGGAAAGCAAGGGAATACAGCACTCTGTGTTGTTACATATGTTTCTCTAGAGGGAAAATGAGATCATAGATGTCACTTTACACCATTTTCCTACTGTTTATTTTTAACAGCTCATACTGCTTTTCATAATACTGTATTGCTTTTGTAATTCTGTGGAGAAAAATGTCTGTTTTACTGAGTATCTCTCCAATTTTCTCTTCCATTTTGGTATCAGGATTTTGCAAAGTTTGAACATGTTACTGACAGAATAAACGACTGTATCCCCATCTGTTTTGCACTTGCTGTGACCATATGATGCAGTTAGTGCCAATATACTTTAAGAGGAAATATTCCAGAAAGTTGGCTCATTTTGAACTAAATTCAACTTTAAAAAGGTTTCTTTTTCTTCTGTCTTCTTTCGTGGGGTGAATTTCCTGGATAACTTAAATCCTAGATGATTGGTTCATAGCTGTAAAATGGTAAGCTTGAATATCCCAAAATTCAGATTGAAAGCAGATCCTTTACACGCAGCTGAGTCTCAACATGTCTGTTGTTCTGTCTGACAAAGTCTCTGCAATATCACCAAGGACCTGGAGTCCCAGACTGAGCCCTCTCTGCAACTCTAATAGTGAGAAAATAAACCTTTGTCTTCAACCTCTAAGTTCTGCAGATAATTCCTGACTCAGCAATAAACATTTTATTGCTGTACATAAAAAATAATACTATTCCTTCATAAATGTTATTTTCTCCTCTTGATAAATAGCATGATATTGTGAATGTGTGCGCGCATGCATGCATGTGTGCATGCATGCATATGCCAGTGCATGTACCTATAAAGGCCACAGAACAGGCATTTTTATGTATTATTATTCACATTTATTTTTTGAGGTAGGGTCTTTCACTAAATTTGAAGCTCACTTTTTAAACACTTCATTAGCTAGTGAGACCTCATGTTCACCTGTCTTGGTATCCAGATCTGGGCTATCATATGTGTTCCAAAATGACCAATTTTTTATATGCCTGTCAGAGAATTTTAAACTTTATGTTTACATACCATGTGCTTTACCCATTGACACATCTCTGTACTCCTGTATTTATTTTAAAAATAAAAATGTAAAGAAAATTGCTAGGGAAACATGCTCTTTTATTATACATTCTTCTTTTTTATTTAAGCTTATTTTTAAAACCAAAATAAATAAAACATCCTGTTCATTCTCAGTTGCTTCATAATCACATACAAAGTAAATCTACCAAGAACTGTTTTGCTATGGGACTATGTTGGATAGAGAATTTTCAGTCTCCACCAAATAGGAGTTGGATTCTTTATTGATAAGTCTTTGTTATAGTAAGGTGCTCCTGTGAACTGCAGATTGTATAGAATTATCACTGGTGTGTATTTACTAGCTGCCAATAGCTTCCTTGACTGCAGTATGTGATAACAAGAACTGACTTCCTGATGAACAAATAGTACCAGAAAAAAAAAACAGAGTAAATTTCCCTGCCTAAGAACTATTAATTTAAGGAGTGATTTCAAATAAAGTTTTAGCCTTTAGACTCTCTCTCTCTCTCTCTCTCTCTCTCTCTCTCTCTCTCTCTCTCTCTCTCTCTCTCTGTAACTGGAGGTTTCTGCCACCATCTGTCATGTTGGATATACAGAGTTCTCTCTGCTTTTAATAAAGATAATGTTTGGATGCTTATTTGTTTTTCTTGTTGTTTGTTTAATTTTGATTTGCAGTACTAGTGTTCTAGACCACTGCCAAACAGAGATATCTTGTTAGCAAGAGGCTTATACATGCTCTTGTGCAGATATTAACTCCTTCCTAATGGCCCTGTAAGGGAGTGGCACTATTAGAAAGTTTGGCTTTGATGGAGTAGGTTTGACCTTGTTGGAGGAAGTGTGTCACTTTGGAGGTAGGGTGTAAGGTCTCATATATACTTATGCCACTTCTTGTTGCCTTTAGATCAAGACATAACGACTTTCAGCTTTAGCACCATGACTACCTACATGCTGCCTTGTCTCCTACTCCTGTCATATCAATAATGGACTAAACTCCTGAACTGTGTGTGAGCCAACACAATTAAATGTTTTCCTTTATAAGAGTTGTTCTGGTCATGATGTCACATCTCAGCAATAGAAACCCCAACTTAGCCTTGTTAATGTTGGCTTGCCCTATTCAGATGGATTATGACATCCGTGTAAATGACATTCACTGAAGTGTGATGTGGGTGTGCTCACAATTCCTACTTTATAAGTTATAACTGATTAATTTCAACTCTATGTGTTTTTGCCCAGGATTCTAACTAGGTATTTAATCCAGTGAGTTTATTGTCTCACATAGAGTAAAATAAGCTGTTTTTGTACTGTTTTCTTTCAAATATTTTTATTATATAAACTTTTGATTTCAAGGATCAACCTACTGAATCAGCAAGCTAATACAAACTCAGAGTTTTTTTTTAATACTTTGATTCTTGTTTCATCCATGTTATTCATCATTCCAGTCTAATTTAGAATAAATACTGTATAAGTTCTACAAATAGAGGGGTAGTTGATGGAAAAAGGCATCTCCAAGTGTTATTATACAGAACTATTGCTATACTCTAAATTGAAATTTCAATTTAACATTGTGAAAGTACCATGTATAATGTTGCATACCCATGAAATACAACCACATTTCTAAGAAACTATGGTCCATGTGGTTCAATGTTTTAGAACTTTTGTTCTATGGAGTATGATTTACAACCGAAGAATAATGTAAACAGAATTCTATTCTTTCTCCCAATCTGGATACCACTGTAGAATCTGCCTGGTGAATTTCCTAATTAAATTGCTTTAATTTCTAGACATAGAGACATACATCCTTCCCTTAACAATCCAGTTGCTCTTATCCACTTTTCACCTTTATTCTATTTAGATTTTTTCTGCATTCCAACCATATGCTCATGATAAGAGTCATAGTTTCATACATACTGTGGAAGACAAGAAAAAAAAAGGAGTCTATAAAATTGTAAGGCTCTTTTGGTTCAGCTTAAAAGAACAGAAAGCACATTCAAGTACTGTCCTTGTCACTGAATGTATTAGAGTTAAAGAAGGAAAATTATTCATTTATCTATGGGTGCAAGAAGGTTAAGGATGGACCAAACAAGTGTGTGTGAAGGTGATGGTATTACACAGTGTGCTGGAAGCTAAAAAGGTTGTCAAAAATGAGAGAAAAAGAGCAACATTATTTTTCTCAAGTGTCTCTTAACTTGTCTATCAAATTTTCTCCTATGCATCTATTTTATTCCTTCATACAGTTTGTAGTTTTATATAATCAAATCAGGTGTGTATGTTCTGTCCAACTATATAACATACATATTGAGTATAAAAGTATATTATGGTTCTTTTTTGAGACCAATTTAGTGGGTGTAGGTATGCAAAAATGCCTAATGTATGCCTTTTGGTAAAATGATAAGAATTCCTCTGGTCTCCCTTCTTGGAAACTAATGTTTGCATGCAAAATATATACCCCACATGATACACAGATGTCTTTAGAATGTCTTACTCATAGAAACAGTGGTAACTATAGTTCAGGAGATGTTCCTAAACTACATGAGGCTTGGAATAGAAATCTGGAGGAGAGAAATTCCACAAAAGATCACAGATGTATTATTTGCAGATTAGCCAACATATGGCATGTTTAATTGCAACTCTAAAACAGCATCAAGGCTAAAACTGATATTTTATTTTTAAAGTTTCAGGCTATAGAGCCTTCTAAACATCATCTTGAAATGTCAGTGCTTTGGTAGACTCAATCCAAATTACCTAAGGCACTTTCCATAATTTAATACTTGAAGTGAAAATTCCAAAATATTTTAAACTTTGGAAAGAAAAAGAGAAAGGCATTTTAAGTGAGCTGACTTTTCATCCAATAGTTGAGTCACAATCTCATTTGCTACTTTTCTTTTTTTTAAAAAAAAAAAAAAAAGATGATAATACATGAGCTCATCCCAGATTTCTAATAATTAAAAAGGGACAGAGGACAAGAAGCTGTGGGGGGGTGTATTGTAGGAGACAGAGTCCCAGGAGAATTGGAGGAAAAGAGTGGATGAACATGATCAAAATACACTATTATATGTAATATAAGTATACATACATATACATATATATAATTTACCAAATGATTAATAAAATGTTATATAAAAAGTAAAAATTTACCTTAAATCCCAGGAGCCTATCACTTTGTATCTACTTATCTTTGGATTTTTGAACAATGTGTGTGTGGGCGGGTATATCCATGCTATAGGTTAGGTTATATGTTGGTTTATTGTAATGAGAAGGAACAGAAATTTCAAATTCCTCATAACAGGAGGTGAACAAAAAGCATCATGTTTTCACTTTATACCTTAGCAGTTGCAATGACCTTCATAGTTCATTTTAAATTTTTATAATAGCTTACTCTTGTTAAATTTCATATATTTATGCAATATATTTTGATCAAATTCACCCCACTTCATTGGTTCCAATTCTTACCCTTCTTGACTTATCACCTTTCCCTCTAGCTTGATGTGTCATGCTCTATTCATTAAACAGTTAGTACTATCTGTAGGTGCAGAGATACAGTGCTATCTAGTGGAACATGGATTTTAGTTTAGGGGCTGCATCAATGAATAGATTGATTTTATTTATCAATTTGTTTATTCCTTCTCAGCTAATGGTAGGAATTCATGAGTCCCTCCCCTATTCATTCAAGGATTATGGCTGACTTGATCATGATTGTACAAGTTGTCACTGATATACTGTGAGTGCACATGTGAGATGACCCTAACATTTCAAATAAATCATGTTTGCCACATTTCCACATCTCTGGCTCTTACACACTTTCCTATTTCTTTTCCCATGTGATCTCTGAACCTTATTGAAGTGGGGAGCTAGTGTAATACAGATGTTCCATTTAGAGTTAATCTTTGTTTTCTGTACACTGACCAGTATTGGGTTTATGCATCAATCATCATCTACTAAAAAAGAAGTTTATCTGTTCTGTGTTGAGAGATGTGCTAATTACTAACTTATTAATTTTGGGAAAAGGGAACACTTACTTACAGTTGGTAGTAGTATAAACTGTTAAAGCCACTATGGAAATCATGTGGTATTTCCTCAAACATCTAGAAATATATATACCACATGATATAGCTCTACCAATCATAAGCACATTGCCAAAGCTCTTGATATCTGTTGCAAAGATACTTGCTCACTCATGTTTATTGCTACTCTATTCATAATAGACAGAGGAATGGAAACAGCCTGCCTATTTGTAAACATTTTGAATGCATGGAACATTTACACAATGAAATACTATTTAGCTGTGAAGAAAAAGGAAATTATGAAGTGTGCAGGTAAATAGATGAAGCTAGATATGATGATTGTCAGTGAGTTACCCAGATGCTAAAGGACAAATGCCAAATACTGTATTCCATGTATACATGTTAGCTTTGAATTTTTAGATATGTGGGTGTTTAAGTCAGAATACCACAACAGTCAGAAACTTAGTAAAAGGACACTAGGATGGGATTTCAAATGAATGAGACTTAACACAGTAGACTGAAAAAATAAATGAAAACAGTAGAACAGGAAGGATTAAATAGAGTCAGGTATGAGAAGGCAAGGTAAAGAAGGCAATATCTTACACCCTAATAGTGGGATACTTCAATACATCACTTTCATCCCAGGATAGATCAACCAGACAGAGACTCAACAGAGAAATAAGAAGTCTAACAGAGGTTATGATGCAAATGGTTTTAATAGATATCTACAGACGCTTCCACCCAAATGCAAAGGAGCATACATATTTCTCAGCTACTCATGGAACTTCCTCTAAAATTGACCACATAATTGGTCATAAAGCAAATATCAACAGATGCAAAAAAAAATGAAAATAATCCTTTGTACCATATCAGACCACCCAGGCCTAAAGTTAGAGTTCAACAACATCAAAAGTGAAAGAAAGCCTACCACCTCATGGAAACTAAACATCACTCAGAAAAACCACCTATGGGTCAAGGAAGAAATTAAGAAATAAATCAAAGACTGCCTAGAATTTAGTTGAAATGAATCCACAATGTACCCAAACTTGTGAGACACAATGATAGCAGTCTTAAGAGGAAAATTCATAGCACTAGATGCCTATATGAATAACCTAGAGAAATCCCACACTAGAGACCTAACAGTTCAGCAGAAAGCCTTAGAACAGTTAGAATCAAACTCACCTAGAAGGAATAGACAGCAAGAAATAATCAAACTTAGAGCTGAAATCAATACATTTGAAACAAAAAGAACAATACAAAGAATCAATGAATCAAAGAGTTGATTCTTTGAGAAACTCAACAAGATAGATAAGCCCTTAGCCAAACTAACCAAAAAGTAGAGAGTGTCCCAAATCAACAAAATCAGAAATGAAAAGGGGGACATAACAATGGACCCCCAGGAAATCCAGAGAATTATCAGGTCATACTTTGAAAATGGAAAACCTCAAAGAAATGGACAGCTTTCTGGACAGGTACCATTTACCAAAATTAAATGAAGATCAGATTAATTACCTAAACAGGCCTATAACCCTTAAGGAAATTGAAGCTGTCATTAAAAACCTCCCCAAAAATAAAAGCCCAGGTCCAGTTGGTTTTAGTGCCGAATTCTACCAGACATTCAAAGAAGATTACTACCATTACTCCTCACACTATTTCACACAGTAGAAACTGAAGAAACATTGCCAAATTCCTTTTATGAGGCCACAATTTCCCTAATACCCAAGCCACTCAAAGACACAGCAAATAAGGAGAATTACAGACCAATTTCTCTCATGAATATTAATGCTAAAATTCTCAACAAAATTTTGGCAAACCATATACAAAAATATATAAAAAAATATCATCCACAACAAGCAAGTAAGCTTCATCCCAGAAATGCAGGGTTGGGTTAACATATGAAAAGCCATAAATGTTAACCATCATATAAACAAACTAAAGAAACAAAACCACATGATCATATTCTTAGATGCTGTAAAAGCCTTTGACAAAATCCAATACTCCTTTATGATATAAGCTATGGAGGGATCAGGAATGCAGGATCAATATCTCAATATAATAGAGGTGTTCTACAAGAAGCCGACAGCCAGCATCAAACTTAATGAAGAAAAACTCAAAGCAAAGCCATTAAAATCCAGAAATACACAAGGATGTCCTCTCTTCCCTTATCTATTCAATATAGTTCTCGAAGTTTTAGCTAAAGCAATAAGAGAACGAAAGGAGATTAAGGGTATACAAATTGGAAAAGAAGAAGTGAAACTATCTCTATTTGTAGATAGATGATATGATTGTATACATAAGTGACCCACAAAATTCTTCCAAGGAACTTCTACGGGTGATAAACAGCAGCAATGTAGCAGGATACAAGATTAACAGAAAAAAAAATCAGTAGCTATTCTATACACTAAAGATAGAAGGGCTGAAAAACAAATAAGGGAAACATCACCCTTTATAATAGCTGCACATAGTATTAAATACCTTGGAGTAACTATAACCAAAGAAGTAACAGAAATATTTGAAAAAAAATTTTAAATCACTGAAAAAAAGAAATTGAAGAGAATATCAGAAAATGGAGAGCTCTGCCATGTTCCCGGATAGGTAGGATCAACATAGTAAAAATGACAATTCTACCAAAAACAATCTACAGATTCAGTGTACTGCCCATCAATATCCCAACACAATATTTCTTGGTCTTTCAAAGAACAATAATCAATTACATTTGGAATAACAGGAAAGCCAGGATTACCAAAACAATTTTGCTCAGCAAAAGAACCTCAGGAGGCATCACCATTCCTGACTTTAAGTTGTACTATAGAGCTACAGTAATAAAAGCAGCCTGGTACTGGCATAAAAACAGACTTGTGAATCAATGGAATGGAATTGAGGATCCAGCCCTTAACCCAAAAACCTATGAACACCTGATCTTTGACAAAGAGGCCCAAAATATTCAATGGAAAAAAAGATAGTATCTTTAACAGATGGTGTTGCCATAGCTGGATGGAAGTGTGTAGAAAAATGCAAATAGATCCAAGCCTGTCACCCTGCACAAAACTCAAACCCAAGTGTATCAAAGACCTCAACATAAACCCAGCCACTTTGAACTTGATAAAAAAGAAAGTGGGAAATACACTTTTACAAATTAGCACAGGCTACCACTTTCTAAATATAACACCAGTGGCACAGACACTAAGATCAACAATCAGTAAGTGGGATCTCCTGAAACTGAGAAGCTTCTGTAAAGCCAAGGACACTTTCTTATTTTTTTTTCTTCTTTATTTATTTTGTATTTATCAAAAAAAACCCAGTAAAATGAATTTAAAATGCTGAAAAGTTAACAATAACTATAAAGAAGATAAAAATCACAAGCATGACTTATCAAGGGTTATAACGTAAATAAGATTGCTACACATATATTTACTGAATTTTTTTTCCATCCCTGTATATCCTTATTCAAGGTCCCTTCCCCCTCCCTCCACATCAGGTCATTTTTCTTCTCTGCAACTCCCCATCCCCTCCCTGGGCAGGGAGCCAAAGACACTTTCAATAGGAAAAAACAACAGCCTACAGAATGGGAAAATATTTTCACCAACCCTACAAGTGATAGAGGACTCATCTCTAAGATATATAAAGAACTCAAGAATCTAGTGCCCAAAACCTTGAATAACCCAATCAAAAAATGGGGTTCAGATCTGAAAAGGGAATTCTCAGCAGAATTACGAATGGCTGAAAAGCACCTGAAAAACTGTTCATCATCTTTAACCATCAGAGAAATGCAAATCAAAACAACTTTGAGATACCATCTGACACCTGTTAGATTGGCTAAGATAAAAGACACAGAGGACAGCCTATGCTGGAGAGGATGCAGAGCAAGGGGAACACTCCTCCATTGTTGGTGGGAGTGTAAGCTTGTTCAGCCAATTTGGAGTGCAATATGGTGGTTTCTTAGAAAATTGAGAATCAATCTCCCCAAGGACCCAGCAATACCACTTCTGGCTGTATACCCTATAGATGCACAGTCACACTCCAAATGCTTTAGCTCAACTATGTTAATAGCAGCATTATTTGTAATAGCAAGAACCTGGAAACAACCTAGATGTCCCTCAACTGAAGAATGGATTAACAAACTGGTACATCTACACAATGGAGTACTACTCAGCAGTAAGAAAAAAATGGTATCCTAAAATTTTCAGGCAAATGGATGGATTTGGAGAATATGCTCCTGAGCTAGGTATCACAAACTCAGAAAGATAATCAGGGGATGTACTCATTTATTAGTGGACTCTAAACAAACAAACAACCAAGAAAAAAGCAAAGCATGCCCCAACTGCAAACCACAACCACTGAACAGCTTGGTATCAGAAACACCCTAGCCTGGACTGACTCTTTGGATCCCACTCCCCCTAGAGGAACACCTGACTCACTCTTGAGGGAGGGGGGACAAAATTGCATCTGCCAGGAGTGGAGACTGAACTAAGCAATATTGGGTCAGTAGGATCATGGGACTGCCTGCTGCCTGCCCAGGGATGGGATGGGGATTTGCAGAGAAGAAAGAATGACCTGATGTGGTGGGAGGGGAGAGGGACCTTGAATAAGGATATACAAGTTGAGAAAGTGGACTTCTTTGTTCATAATAATAATAAGAATAAAAATAAAAACAAATCTAAAAAAATAAACTAAGATATACAAAAGTTCTATTAGTTTATCCATTCCAGTAAAAATAATTAAAAAAAAATGCAAGATAAGTTGAAATGCCAAAAAACTAATTCTGTCTAATAAGTTTAATTGCATTTCTTTATCAGTTCATGTTAGTTTTGTCATCTGATGTCACATAAAGTTGTGACTTTATTTTCTTTTATGAATATTGTATAGAAAAAGCTTGCTGTTCAATCCTTGATGCAGAAATAAGTACAAAATTAGCTAATCATTTATAGAAGTTTTTCAGAGACCAATTGGGAGCTAATTAGTTAGCCTAATGGTGTTTATGCTATTGCTATACAAGTTTAATAAGTTTTATTATTTTTCTATAGAAAATATTCATAATTCAGATACTGCTGCTTATTACAATACCCAACATATCTGCAAAGGTGAGCAGCCACCCACATTAACTCCTTACAATATTTATTGTAATATGTTTCAGTTTCACCAATGTGACTGATCTGAGTGATATAAAATGTCTGCTGTGGCTCTTTCTTCCAGAATGTACTAAGAGGAACCTTTTGGTATAAATATACTACATGGATTAAATAAAGTTCTCAAAATTTGAACTTTTGATTTTGAGGGCACTTTAAGGATATGATGAATTCTTATGCAGTGACATATGCACATACTCACATCTGCCAGATTCCACCTTGGGCCTGGGATTTTCTCAAGAGGCATCAAACATCATTTCAGCTGTCATCATGTCATTTCCCAATGAAAGAGTCTAATTTTGTCAGTCATCTATTAATAGAGGCAAAAATTTACTTTGGGTGACTGCATTCTGTCACTGACTTCTCAATGTTCAGTGGATTTGATGCTGTCCTCAAAAGGGTAAACAATGTGTTAAAATACATTCCAGTCTTTTTTTTCCCTGAATAAATGCAAAATCTATATGTTATGAATGAGCTTGTATCTTTAATTTTTTGCCATTCCGTCTTTTCTGAAATCATTATATAAAAACTTATCAAATCATGCGCTTCCTGAGGAAAGTAATACTCCATTAATTTTATTAATATGTGGTATGTGTGTTTTCTCAGTGTTTTCACTGTGTATTTATAAGAGAAAGGCTAAATGCCAAGTCCAATAGACTTTTACATTTCTTCTAATTAGTTCAGTAGAAGGAAGTAAACATAGGTTGGGGAATGTGGGGACAGGAGCAAATAGTAAATCCCCATCACTGGGATCTTTGTCGTACAATGTTTGGCATCAGCAGAGATGATGGCTGTTTCTCTGCCTCAAAATGAACATCTAACTTAGCTGGGGTTCTTATTTGAGACAGTTTGTTTGCTCTGTGCCCTTTCATATTTGATTTGGAGCAATTTTAGAAGTACTATGATCAGAGTAATATATAAGTACCAGAGATCAATACATAAAAAATTTGAAACATTTTAATTTACCCTAACCCATTCCATTTTTCTATTGATGTATGTGACTAAGAAGGGCACAGTTTGTAGATGCTACTATCTATCCTAATTTTTAGTGTTTACCATGAAATTTGGTTATAGAGTTAAATAACAGTGTCATTTGAGAGACTGAAGACTGGCTCAATGTTTAAAGAAGTTTTGTTTCTCTTCCAGAAGATCTAAGGTTGCTTCCTTTCACTCAAGGAAGTTTATACCAACCTATAACTCCAGTTTCAGGTTGCCTGACATCCTCTACAGGAGCAAGGCAAATATCGTGCACACATGTATAAGTAGAAAAAACAGTTATACAATAAAATAAATGAATTTAAAAAATTAAAAATAGCATTTTTCAGAAGAAAAGGTACTTAACATTTTAAATTAAAAGTTTAATTATTAGAATAGCAATTATATTTTCCATGAATGCATTTTTACCTCCCACAAAATAAAAATGTGTTACCCACTTCAAGCAACTAAAGAGAACTGGGAAAAATAACAACGTATGTAGATGGAAGCCTTATAGCTGAAGGTCACAAAGCAGGAGAACTCTGAACTTAATTCAGCCTCTTTCTATCTCTACTTCACACTTATTTGTCAGTGTTAAAAATAGTTACTTGTGTTTACCAGCAGTGCATTTGTGAAATCAAAAGACTGTTGCAAAGAAATGTCCTTGACTTACCATTCACCTTCAGTAAGCCTATTTTTATATGCAATAAATTGTACTAACAAGATAAACTTATATTCCTTGGTATAATTGTCCTGTGTACACTCATGTAAAAGGGGATTTGAAATAATTTAAAAATTTTAAAGAATAAATTGTCTCTAAAAAGAAAATAGTTATGGTTTTCCTATCTATGGTGGTAACTCCTTGTCTTTTACTAATGTGCCCAATTCAAATCTAAACCTTGGCATGTGATATTAAATTGTAAAGAACAGTCCAGAAACTTCTATTTCACATTTCATATACAGCAGAATAACATGAACCGATATATTCACCTTGGGAAGAAGAAACCACATGAATTTCTGATCAAAATTTTGAATTGTATCACTTATTGGATGTGATAATTAATCTTTTTTAAATACATGTGATCTTTACATATTTATTATCCTCTCAATCCATTTTTTTAAAAACATTGAGAGGACCATGTAATGCAAGTGGAATTGTATACCTAATCAGAATGTATGGTCTCTAAAATGTACTTATTGTCATCTTATTCCCGTGTAAACCTTTCCAAGGTAAATTATTTATTTATTTTATATCTCTGCCGCAGTTACTTCTCTCTCCTCTCTTTCCAGTTCTTCCCCTGCCCCTTCTTTGTTTCCAACCCCAAATCCACTACCCTTCTATTTCTGTTTAGGAAAAGACAGGTCTCCCATGAATATCAAAAAACCACAACATATCAAGTTGCAGAAAGATGAAGCACTCTCCCATGTATTTAGCTGGGCAAGGAGATCCAGTATGTGGAGTAGGGTCCCAAAAGCCAGTATAAGAGTGAGAGGCAGCTTCTATTACAACTGTTAGATGTCCCATAAGAGAACCAAGCTACACAACTGTAATGTATATGCAGAGGGCCTAGGTCAGTACCATGCAGGCTCCCTGATTGTTGGTTCAGTCTCTGTAAGCCATTATGAGCCCAGTTTATTTGATCCTGTGATTTTTCTTGTGCTCTCCTTGACCCCTCTTGCTCCTTCAATCCTTTCTCCTCCTCTTCTAACTCCAAGACTCTTAGCAATAGTTTATATGTAGCCTGAACTGTTCATCTCACGTGACCAGATTGGTGCCTAGTTCAATTGTGAGTTAATATCGAGAGTGTTAAGAATCACCACGGAAACAGACTTTTGGATATGTCTGTGAAGGAGATTCTACCCTGTGTTATGTGAGGTGGGAAGAACTCTGACTAGTCTTTTCTGCAAGGGCTGAGGTCTTGGACTGAATGAATCAGAAAGGGAGCTGAGTACTGATACTCATCTTTCTATTTTCTGACTGCAGGTGCCCTGTGATGTGCTGCTTCTCCCTTATGCAACCATGTCTCCCAACTGTGAGAGATCTGCCCTTCAACCGGGAGCCCAGATAATCCCATCATGCCTTGTATGTTTCAGATATTTTATCACGGCACCAAGAAGAATAACTAATACATTCAGCATTTTAAAAAAAGTCAAATATTTCACAGAGATGATTTGTTTTATTTTTCCAAGGCATCATAAAAATGTTATCTCAATTTGCATGAAATGAAAAGGCACCAGATATGGTTAGGTGGCTTATTATAATTTTCAGTATTAATGACTGTAAAGGCAGGGCTTTATGCTAGGTATCTCTGGATCTGAAATAAGTGATCTCATCACTTTTACCATTTTGTTTACAAGTCATTGTTAGTTAATATGAAACTAGTTAATTACAAGTTAGAAAAGTTAGTACACCTTTATCAATATAACTATTTTGTTCATGCATTTCTTTATTACTACTTCATTCAAAAATTTTGATGCAGGCAGTTCTTTTGGGCACTGCAAACTTTGCACAAGACCCAAACATCTTTGCCTTAATAAAACTAAATTCTACTGAGGAAAATTGTTAGTATTCCAACAAAAAATAAAAATATAATGTTCATTATTGATAACTTCTCTAAAATTATCATATATATGCACATATATAACATAATTATAAATACATATATATATGAGTGGTGGGGGTGTGTAGTAAAATATATAGATATATAATAAAAATTAATGGGTGGTCAAAATCAAGCTTTGTTGTGGATATAACATTGGAGTTAGATAACTGATCAATGTACTGACGAGAATCCTGAAGTTCACTCTTTTTAGCTTTTAGTTGGGTTAATTCAAAGTAATAATTTCTTTCTATTCACTACTGTGCATCTCAGCATCAAAGTTGTCGATATGTTGCTGGTATTTTTCTCTTCAATGACAAGCATTGTTTTTAGTGGAAATATTATTTTTGAAGAAATAATTAGCTGCTGTAATAATATCCTTAAATAAAATCATTTCCTTTGCTTGGTCCTAACTGACTGTAAGACTCACCATTGTTATTCCTGATAAATGAGTGCCCTAGCAGCACAATCAAAATGACCTTATTTAGCAGAAATGGCATCATAGTAATTCTAAGATAGATAATGGTTGTTTTCTCTCTCTTTTCAATATGTCCAGAAAACGTACACTTCTAACAAGACAAATAATAGAAGTGTAGCTAGGATATTTGATAGTTATTTAGATATTTTGATGCTTTTCCATACTTGTGTAACCCAATATTTTCCTAATGTTGTCTACATGTACTACTCAGCAGTAAGGAAAAAATGATATCCCCAAATTTGCAGGCAAATGGATTCATTTGGAGAATATCCTCCTGAGCATGTTTCTCAAACCCAGAAAGGGGATGTACTCACTCATTAGTGGACTCTAAACAAAAAATGAAAAAAGCAAAGCATACCCAAGCTGCAAACCACAACCCCTGAACAGCTTTGGATCTGAAACACCTGGCAGTAGCACCTTGGATCCCACTCCCCCTAGAGGAACATTTGACTCAGTCTTGATGTTGGGGTGAGGAAACTGGATCTGCCAGGAGTGGATGCTGAACTGAGCAATATTGGGACCTTGGGACCTCCTTCCCAGGCTGGGGAGGAGATGGAGAGATGTGGAGAAGAGAGAGTGCCTGGAGAGGGTGGGAGGGGGAAGAGACCTTGAATAAGGATATACACAGATAGAAAATGTGACTTTATTCATAATTTAAAAAAAAGAGAAAAAAAAAAAGAACCTAGAAACAACCTAGTTGCCCGTCAACTGAGGAATGAATGAACAAGCTGTGGTACATCTACACAATAGAGTACTACTCAGCAGTAAGAAACAATGATATTCTATAATTTGGAGGCAAATGGATTGATATGGAGAATATTCTCATGAGTGAGGTTTCACAATCCCGGAAAGATAAGCAGGGGATGTACTCACTCATTAGTGAACTTTAAACAAAAAGCAAAGCATGTCCAAGCTGCAAACCACAAACACTGAACAGCTTGGGATCTGAAGCGCCTTGAACTGGCACTTTGGAGCCCATTCCCTCCAGAGGAACACTTGAGCAAGTCTTGATGTGGGGATGAGGAAAGTGGATTTGCCTGGAGTGGATACTGAACTGAGCTACCTTGGGACCTTGGGACCTCCTTTCCTCGCTGGGGAGGAGATAAGGAGATGGGGAGAAGAGTGACTTGTAGGGATGAGAGGGGGAGGACATTTGAACAAGGGGATACATGGATAAAAAATGAGACTTTATTAGTAGTAAAAATATGAGAAAAAAGCCAAACAAAAAATACATATAAAAATATTTTCTTTATAATATAATACTATAGTTATGTCTGTTCACTTTACTAAAGCAAAACTGATTTAATTTTTGAAATGCTTCCTGATAGCATCCAAAAACAATGAGTAAATATGCCAAGTATAGAGTCAGTTAGAAATGTCTCCAATACTGGGAAAATTATTCACTAAATAGAAACAGGGCATAATAGTTTTCATTTGGAGGACAAGATATCTAAAACCTATTAAAACTCAGGGAAACATTGTGAATTGTAATTATACATTGTTTGACTATGTGCAAAATATGATTACAATAATATTTATATTCTTATTAAGCGAAAGGCATAGAACATCTTTTCTTTTGCTTCCTAATTAAAGTGATATAATCTCTATGGGCAGGAATAGAGCCATCTGCTCTCTTTTCTTCCTTTAATTATTTCATGTTGGATTTGACAAGATGTTATTAGAGATTTATTGCAAAGTATTTCACCTTATGAGAATATGGCCTGAATGTCTGAACATGGTCAAGCCCTGTGGCTTATGTACATGGTTTTGAAAGTGACAGAATTTCTCAAGCAAAGCTTAACATCTGTAAAGGAGAAAAACCTGACAGTGCCTTATGAAGTGCTGGCCTTGCTGAAGGCAAGATTTGGGAAGCAGAATTCCTCTTTGGTTTTTTGTCTGAACAATTATTATGCCATATTGAATTTTCTGTCTCCACGTATCCAGCATCCTTTCTCTACGTCATTCTCATAAGGTCCGTTGTGAAGACTGGGAAGTAGCTATTTCTTGATTTCCCCCTTTGTTGTCTCTTTTAAAATGGCGTTAAATAATGATACCTTTCCCCAGAGAGTACTGATTATATCAAATATGACTTCAGTGACCATGCGCATAACTTCAATTAACAACTTACAATTTATTTTTGATTCTGATAGTTTATGAGAAATCTTCTTTTCTATCTCCTAAGCTTCTTCCTCCATAACACACTCACAGGTGAGGATGAGGAAAAATCAATTGGGTATCTTGA
This sequence comes from Sigmodon hispidus, assembly GCA_004025045.1. NCBI lineage: Eukaryota > Metazoa > Chordata > Mammalia > Rodentia > Cricetidae > Sigmodon > Sigmodon hispidus. The sequence continues at coordinate 16,444 of PVIH01011913.1, read as the reverse complement.
TAACCATGAATCTAAAACATAATCCTCACATTCAATTTATACCCAATTTTATATCTCAAGGAACTATAAGAAAAACAATTACAAAATACATGTTCAAAAGCAACATTGATCCAGACAAAATCCATTCCAATTCTGTTGATGTGTTAGTTCTGAGTTAAACTGAAGTACTTTTGATCTTTAAAAAAATCATATGATTTATTTCAGTCATAAAAATTATGAATTTTTGTTATGTTTAAATCTATTGAACTCAATATATTATTATAAAGTGAAGTTCAAAATAGGTTTCAAACATGTCTAGTCATTGAAATTTCTGTCTGAGATGATTATATGCAAATCACCATAATAATTAAAACATGATCAACACTAGATTCATTCTTCCATAATGAAATATTAAATTATATATGTACACATATATACATAAAGGTACAGGTATCTAGCCACTTACAGATAGATTTTTATTAATTAATTAATTAATTAATTTTTAAGGATTAAACACAATTGGCAATTTTTTTTTAAGATTTATTCATTATGTATACAGTATACTGAAGAGAGTACTAGATGTCATTATAGATGGTTGTGAGACACCATGTGGTTGCTGGGAATTGAACTTAGGGCCTCATGAAGAATAGTCAGTGCTCTTAACCTCTGAGCCACCTCTCCAGCTCCCTGCAATTGGCAAATTCTTAACCAAATTAAACATAAACAGGGAAGACCTACTTCAATAAAACTAGAAATTGAAAGGCAAACATTATAACTGATATGAATGAAATTCCAGAAAATCATAAGGACATACATTATAAATTTGTTTCAATAAATTGAAGATTCTGAAAAAACTGGTGAATTTTTATATAGCAAAATTAAACCTAAATTCAATGAATAATTTTAACAAATGCATACTTTGTAACCTGCTTGAAATGCTAATAAAATACTCCATACTATAAGTAATAAAACAGCAATAACAGAAATAAATACAAGAAAATATGGACTTACTACAGAATTCTATTATAACTTTTAAAAGTAAGACAAATACATATATATTTCCATAAAACTTAAATAAACAAACAAAGCCTTTAAAAGTTATAAAGCCAGTAAAACACTGATATTAATCATAGTAATTTTTCTTTATATATATATTTATTAATTGGGTGTTTTTATATCATGCACCCCAAAACCTCAGATATCAGACCTCTCAGAATCATGCCCAGTCTTATGATCACCCCATTTGCAAAACTGGCCATTCATGCTGCTCATTTACTTACTGGAGCATAATTAAACTCCCTGTGGCCAGACCCTTAAAGAAAACAAGTTCTTTGTCACCCACACCTCTGCCAGAGGCCATCAATGCAGATGTGAGGCATTGTGTCATTTAGCTATGTTCTGGTCTTGAGTTTTCATGTACAATGACATCTCTCTCTTTTAATTTTATTTTTTAAAGTCCACTAATATGTGAGTACATCCCCTGCTTCTCTTTCTGAGATTGTGTTACCTCACTCAGGAGGATGTTCTCCATATCCATCTATTTGACTGCAAATTTTAGGATATCATTTTTTTTTTTTACTGCTGAGTAGTACTCCATTGTGTAGATGTACTACAGTTTATTAATCCATTCCTCAGTTGAGGAGCATCTACGTTGTTTTCAGGTTCTTGCTATTACGAATAATGCTGCTATGAACATAGTTGAGCTAATGCATTTGGAGTGTGAATGTACATCTTTAGGGTATATGCCCAAGAGTGGTATTCCTGGATCTGTGGGGAGATTGATAACCAGTTTTCTGAGAAACCACCATACTGCATTCCAAAGTGACTGAACAAGTTTATTCTCCTACCAACTGCGGAGGAATGTTCCCCTTGCTCCACATCATCTCCAGCATAGGTTGTCATCTGTGTTTTTAATCTTAGCCATTCTGACAGGTGTCAGGTGGTATCTCAAAGTTGTTTTGATTTGCATTTCTCTGATGGCTAAAGATATTGAGCAATTTTTCCATGTGCCTTTCAGCCATTTGTAAAGAAGATAGATTTAGATAAGAGTTTGTTATTACTTGGAAACTTTAAGGTTTCTTATAATTAATGAACATTTGCATCTATTTGTGTTGACATAACAAAGTTATGACTAAGCAGCTTATAAACAACATAAATATATGTACTACAGGTTTGGATGTTTCTATCACAAGATGAGTATTTTGTCCCATTCAGTATCTAGTAATGGATGATTTGCTTTCAGGACCACATCTTACTGTGTTTTAGATAGAATAATTCCATGTACATCCAGTACAAAGGTGCCAAACTCACTCCCTCATGTCTTTGAAGAAATGATTAATGAATATGATCAAAGTTAGAGTAATAGCTCAGTAAGTAATAGTGAATAAACACACACTCATTCACAGACACACAAACACACATACACACACTTCATGCACTTTGGCTAAAATATATAAGTGAAATTGATTAGTATACTGTCTGAATAATTATTTTAAATATATTTAAATGTAAATGCTTAAACAACTTGTATAAAGAAATAACAACAATTGTACTCTTTCTGCATTAAGTAGACATACTGGGTGACCTTCACATTGTCATGTTATGTCTTTTGCATTCCAGGACATAGTCAGTGAATATTGAAATTACCTCAATTGTTAGATGGAATACATCCATTAATAAATTAATTTAGGCTGAACATAAATCATAAGTAAATTATATTCTTTACTCTTATAATAATTGAGCTTTAATTTTTTTAGAAAAAAGATTTTTCTTTTCATTTCATTTATTTATTTTTTCATTTTTAAAATTATGAACAAAGAAGTCACACTTTCTATCCTTGTATATCCTTATTCAAGGTCCCTTCCCCCTCCCACTACATCAGGTCATTTTCTCTTCTCCAGAACTCCCCATCCCCTCCCTGGGCAGGCAGCAGGCACTCCCAAGGTCCCACTGTCCCAATATTGCTTAGTTCAGCATCTACTCCTGGCAGATCCAGTTTTCTCCCTGCAACCTCAAGATTGAGTCAGGTGTTCCTCTAGGGAGAGTGTGACCCAAGGAGTCAGTCCAAAGTGTTTCTGATCACAAGCTGTTCAGTAGTTGTAGCTTACACTTGGGCATTATTTGCTTTTTTCTTATTTGTTTGTTTATTTGTTTGTTTAGAATCCACTAATGAGTGAGTACATCCCCTGATTATCTTCCTGGGTTTGTGATAACTCGCTCTGGAGGATATTCTCTAAATCCATCCATTTGCCTGAAAATTTTAGGATAACATTTTTCTTAGTGCTGTGTAGTATTCCATTGTGTAGATGTACCACAGTTTGTTAATCCATTCTTCAGTTGAGGGGCATCTTGGTTGTTTCCAAGGTTCTTGCTGTTATAAATAACGCTGCTATGAACATAGTTGAGCTAATGCCTGTGGAGTGTGACTGTGCATATTTAGGGTATACACCCAGAAGTGGTATTGCTGGTCCTTGGGGAGATTGATTCTCAATTTTCTGAGAAACTGCCGTACTGCATTCCAAAGTGGCTGAACAAGCTTATACTCCCACCAACAATGGAGGAGTGTTCCCTTTGCTCGTCATCCTCTCCAGCATAGGCTGTCCTCTGTGTCTTTTATCTTAGCCAATCTAACAGGTGCCAAGTGGTATCTCAAAGTTCTTTTGATTTGCATTTCTCTGATGGCTAAAGATGATGAGCACTTTTTCAGGTAATTTCAGAATTCCTAATTCTTCTGCTGAGAATTCCCTTTTTAGATCTGAACCCCATTTTTTGATTGGGTTAATCAACGTTTTGGGCTCTAGATTCTTGAGTTCATTATATATCTTAGAGATCAGTCCTCTATCACTTGCAGGGTTGGTGAAAATCTTTTCCCATTCTGTAGGCTGTCGTTTTGTCCTACTGAAAGTGTCCTTGGCTTTACAGAAGCTTCTCAGCTTCAGGAGATCCTTACTGATTGTTGATCTTAGTGTCTGTGCCACTGATGTTATATTTAGAAAGTGGTTGCCTGTGCCAATTCGTAGAAGTGTATTTCCCACTTTCTTTTCTATCAAGTTTAAAGTGGCTGGGTTTATGTTGATGTCTTTGATACACTTGGATTTGAGTTTTGTGCAGAATGACAAGCTTGGATCTATTTGCATTTTTCTACACACTACCATCCAGCTATGCCAACACCATTTGTTAAATATACTATCCTGAAAAAGGATTTTTCTATGTAGCTCTGGCTATTCAAAATCTCACTATGAAGACCTGGCTAGCCTTGAACACAGATATGTGCCTGCCTCTGCCTCCCAAGTGCTAGAATTAAAATTATGTGCCACTACTGCACATTGTGTTTTAATACTTTTAAGATGTGAGTACACTGATGTAAAAATTTTCTAAAATGCAGAGGATAAAGTTATGATTTCTAAGTACTGATTAGAAATTATAAAAATTATGTAATTAATCATTAATTAGAAATTATACACTTTTTTAAAAATCCTAAATAGATAATACAAAAACACCATTTAACTACCTGTGGCAGTGTAATATTAAAATAAGTTTAGAAAATAATTGTATATAATTATTATTATTTTGTCACACATAAATTTTGTCTTGACTGTATGCATCAGTGACCCTCAGAATTCTACCAGGGAACATGCTATAGCTGATAAACACCTTCAGCAAAGTAACAGGATACAAGATTAACTCAAAGAAATCAGTAGCCCTCCTATACAGTAAAGATAAAATAGCTCAAAGAGAAATAAGGAAAATAGCACCGTTTATTTTTTTATTATTATTTTTTTTCCTTCTTTATTTTGTATTTATCAAAAAAAAACACAGTAAAAAGGATTTAAAATGTGGAAGAGTTAACAATAACTATACAGAGGATAAGAATGATAAGCATGGCTTATCAAGGGTGGAAATACAAATAAGATTGCTACACATACAATTTTTTTGTGTTCATCTTTCCCTCTGAATTTTTTTTTCCATCCCTGTATATCCTTATTCAAGGTCTCTTCCCCCTCCCAACACATCTGGTCATTTTTCTTCTCTGAAACTCCCCATCCCCTCCCTGGGCAGGGAGCAGACAGTCCTATGGTCCCACTGACCCAATAATAGCTGCAAATAGTATTAAATACCTCAGTTCAACTATAACCAAAGCAGTAACAGATATGTTTGAAAAAACTTTAAAACACTGAAAAAAATTAAAGAGGATATAAGAAAATGGAAAGACCTCCCATATTTCTTGATAGGTAGGATCAACATAAAAACAAAAATTGGCAATCTTCCCAAACGCAATCTAAAGATTCAATACAATTCCCATCAAAATCCCAACACAATATTTTACACACCTTGAAAGAACAATATTCAATTTTATTGGGAATAACAGGAAAGCCAGGACTGCCAGAAGAATTTTAATCAATAAAAGACCCTCAGGAGGCATCAACATCCCAGGCTTCAAGTTATAATATAGAACTACAGTAACAAAAGCAGGCTGTTACTGGCATAAAAATAGACTTGTAGATCAATGGAAACAAATTGAAGACCCTGACATTAAACCATACACCTATGAACACCTGATTTTTTGACAAAGAGGCTGAAAATATTCAGTGGAATAAAGTACCTTCAACAAATGTTGTTGGCATAACAGATGGTAGTGTGTAAAAAAATGCAAATAGATCCAAAACTATAACCTTGCACAAAACTCAAATCCAAGTGGATCAGAGACCTCAACATAAACCCACTGAACTTGATAGAAAAGAAAGTGGGAAATACACTTCTATAAATTGGCACAGGAGACCACTTCCTAAATATAACACCAGTGACACTGACACTAAGAACAACAATCAATGATTGGGACATCCTGAAACTGAGAAGTTTCTGTAAGGCTGAAGACACAATAAAACAAAACGACAGCCTACAGAATGGGAAAAGATTTTCACCAACCTACAAGTGACAGAGAAGTGATTTCTAAAATATATAAAGAACTCAAGAAACAAGAGCCCAAAACCCTAAATAACTAAATTAAAAAATGGGATTCAAAAAGAAAAAAGAAATTCTCTGCAGAAGAATTACAAATTGCTGAAAGGCACTTGAAAAAGTGCTCAACATCTTTAGCCATCAGAGAAATGCAAATAAAAAAAACTTTGAGACACCATCTTATACCTGTCAGAATGGCTAAGACTAAAAACCCAGATGACATGTATGCTGGAGAGGATGCAGAGCAAGGGGTACACTCCTCCATTGTTGGTGGTAGTGTAAACTTGTTCAGCCACTTCAGAATGCAGTATGTCATTTTCTCAGAAAACTGGGTATCAATCTCCCCACAATTCAGCAATACTACTTCTGGGTATATACCCTAAAGATGCACATTCTCACTCAAAGGCATTAGCTCAACTATGTTCACAGCAGCATTATTTGTAATAGCAAGAACCTGGAAAGAATCTAGATGCCTCTCAACTGAAGAATGGATTAACAAGCTGTGGTACATCTACACAATAGAGTACTACTCAGCAGTAAGAAAAAATGATATCCTAAAATTTGCCAAATACTACTATTGGGCATATACCCTAAAGATGCACATTTGTACTCCAAATGCATTAGCTCAACTATGTTCATAGCAACTTTATTTGTAATATCAAGAACCTGTAAACAACCTAAATGTCCCTCAGTTGAGGAATGGATTAACAATCTGAAGTATATCTACAGAATCGAGTACTACTCAGCATTAAGAAAAAATAATATCCCAAAATTCGCAGGTAAATGAATGGAATTGGAGAACATCCTTCTGAGCGAGGTCTCACAAAACCAGAAAGATAAGCAGGGGATGTACTAACTCAATAGCAGACTTTAAATAAAAATAAACAATACTGAAGCTGCAAACCACAACCACTGAACAGCTTGGGCTCTGAAAATCATATTTAATAGAATCTTCTGCTTTTCATTTTATCTCAATCCTATTCATTCTACACAATGGCATTGTGACATATATCTTTTTTCTCTTGTCACTCTTTTATTTTCAAAAATAAAGTTCTTTTTTTCATGTTAAAGAAAAATAATTAGTCTTATCAAGATTTCTAGCCACATTTAACTCTGTACATCCTCATGGTAGACATTTAACTGATGTGTTCATGACCAATGAAAAGATAATGAAATTGGATGAAAACTTTCATCCATTGAAAAATGACTTTTTACAGGAATAATGTGCAAATCAAATTATGATGAAATTGCTTGAAGGTACACTGTGAATTGTCCACCATGAGGGAAGATGAATCTATCAATGTTCACAACAAAAGAATGAAAAATAGAAAGTATGTATGCACAATCAAAAATAGTTCCTCCTTCTGGTACTGTATTTCCCGTATCCCCAATCAACATCATGACTTCTTCCATATCCTGTTTCTAGCTAAGCATGAAGATTGACTAGGCATAGATCATTAACTGCTGTGAAGTTGATTCTACCTGCTTAGAATTTCAGAAAGATTTCCATGATCAAAGAAACCTATGGACTTGAAAGTGAAACAAAATAATTAGTTTTCTTACTTCAGAATAATTTAAAGGATGCAAAAATATTTGCTGAATTTTAAATCTTCCCTAAGTAGAGATAATATCCATACTGTTTCATAACCATTTTATTATGATATTTTGTATTTACAAGGGTTACATAGTAGGAATAGTGTGTTTTGGGACTGACATTGAGAAAATCTACATTTCATTCTAGTTTGTTCTGTACCATTTCATAAGAAGGCACCAGCTTACAAACATTTGTTGCAGTAAAAATTCTGGTTGTATTAAGTGAAACTCAGAGACAGATATCAGGGAAAAGGTGGAATATCAGAAAAAGGAAGCAGATCACAGTCAAATCTCACCTGGGTATCTTCCAGCTTCCACAGCCTTGCTCCTTGTTGTTTCTACAGAATGAAATCTGTCTTTCTATGTCTGCCTTAAATATTTTCTTTGCCCAGTTGTTTCACATCCATGTTAAGATTAAAGGTGTGAGTTGCTACTATTTTGTAATCAAGCCTTTAATGCACAGAAACACAGAAAGATCTATATTTCTGGATTTATGGAATTAAAGGTGTAGGTCACCACTCCCTATCTTTCCCATTCTGGGATTAAAGGCCAGGTTTACCATGCTCTGACCTTCCTGGGATTGACTGTGGGTAGATCTGTTCTCTGATATTACAGACTGGTTTTATTAAATATATAACCTATTACCACAATTCTTGATACAATATTTGAAGGTGTTATGTAGTGTCAAAAAGAGCAGATAGATACACACTGTTATGGTTTGAATGCACATTCGAGGACTTCAGGTGTTGTAAACTTAATCCAAGGTGAAGATGTGTCCTGTTAGAAGCTTCGAACTTTGGGATGTCTCTGCTTGCATCAAGGGACCACAGTAGTAATCAAAGATCAAGTTCAGTTCTGCCTTATATTCTTGCCACTCTAGCTTGTGTCCTACAGTGTTACAGCAAGAAAACCATAGCCACCCTCCCAGAACCATGATTATTTTTTTAAGGAAACATAACAGAGCAAATGGATGCTTTTTATTGTGAAGATCCAATTTTCTGGGATGCTATTGTAGTAATACAAACAGGCAATGTCAGAAGCAATATTAGGTCACAGTTGAAGTTTATTTTTATTGACAAATATCATAAAATTATTTTCAAACCTCTTCAGATGATGTTAAATGTATCCATGAACCCTAAGAATTAGTCTTGTGTTCTCTGAATTGTCTAGATTACGTTTTTTGTATTTAAGAGAAAGAATATTTACCTTTAAATATAGAAATGCATCTTTCTCAAGTTTATCTACAAATGTCATGAGATTCACATTCTATTTTTTAATTTAGATTTTGAATCTCCTTAAAAGGACACAACTAAGATATGAGAAAAGTCAGGTGAATGTCCTGAATGGAATTAAATTAAAATTAATTTCACACTCCATAAGAAACTAAGCTGAAGTGTGAAAATGGTAGAAAAATAGCTGATAGTGTTATTATTGCCTTACCAGATTTTAGAATTTTCAAAGTTAATTCTCACTGCAAACTTCCTCCATGATTTTAACAAGGCTGTGATATTGATGCACATGTAGACAATTGTTATTTTATTTTTATATATTGACATGGAATGGGGAATATTCAACATGTATAATGTTTAGGTGGCTTTAGTAAGGAAACAGGACAACTTAGAAAGGGGGATAAGACAATTTGAAGAATGTAGATTTGAAGAATGTAATTTTTATATAAGACTAAGGCAAAACTAAAAAAATAAATTGCATTACCATCACTAAGCACAAGAAAGATTTGGGAATTAGAGCACAATTCTTGGATTAGCAAATTTCTAAAAATTTTATTTTGTTTACTTTCCTCTCAGTGTGTTTGGGTGCACATATGCCATAGCACATGAATAGAAGTCAGAGGGCAACTTCATATACTTATTTCTCTACTTCACTTTCACATGGGTTGTGGGTATTAAACTCAATTATCAGACTCATATAGAAAGTGCCTTTATCTGCTGAGCTATCTTGCTGTCCTTAGACTTAGCCATTTTATAAAATATTGCATCCATTTATGTGTTGTCACATGTATATCACCAGGAAGATGCTTCAGTATTTGTAACCTTCACCCAACAAATTTCAGTAAACTGTGTATTTAACAATAATCTATTTCTGTCTTAGATGTGGAGCAATATTAAATCAGATTTCCTGTAAATGTTTACTCTTTTATCTGATATGACCAATTATTTTAAAAAGAATTATATTAATTATTTATTATTTACTATCCTGCTCAAATAACTTCCTTTAATACAGTTTACTGGTATTTTCTGGTGATTTAAAATATATCACTTGACAATTCTTGAAAGGTTAATATTATAATTTGGACAACATCCTTAAAGTGTTATCTTTTAATTAGGCTTCATTATGTGCAAGTATTTTATATAATTATCAACCTTTTTGTTTTTATACTACTTTTGATAATTATTTTTATGAATTCTGTTTTCTATTTTTATCAATAGTAAAATTCACCAAAATAAAGCCCATTCCTTCCAGAGGAACACTGGACCCAGCCTTGATGTTGGAGTGAAGAAAGCAGATCTGCCTGGAATGGATGCTGAACTAAGCCAACTTGGAACTTTGGGACCTCCTGCCCTTGCTGGGGAGGAGATAAAGTGATGGAGGAAAGAGAGAGTGACTGGGAGGTGTGGGAGGGAGAAGTTTGAACAAGGGGATAAATGGATAAAAATATGATTTTATTCATAATAATAGAAAATAAATAAAGAAAGTGGGATCGTTGAGATAGATGGATATTTTGAGAAGATTGCTAATATAACACTATTGGGTTTTTCTATGATCATTTTCTCTAGCACCAAGATATCAAGACTGTAATATACACACATGGATATCCTTAAGCAAATTTTTAAATCAGCCGTTCATGTTTAAGTAAAATCTGTGTTGCAATATAAATAGATAAACTATATGCATCTCAAGTGGAGGTTGTCTTAGTGTATGCTGTTTCTGTTACACTTGCTTAGCTGTGGCAGCTCTGTACACATAGTGATGAGTACAGGCTCTGAAAGTGTCACATTGCCAAATGAAACAATGAGTAGTGCTCATGATCCCCACAACATTCAATACTGTATTACTTTCATTTAGTCATACATCTATTCAAAATAATTTGTATTATTTTCAATGTTATTTTTGTTATTACAAGATATACGCACATATGTAAGCATGTATGTATAACCATATGTATATATGACATGATAGATAATAGATTTCATATATGGGCTTAATTATGCTTTATTTAAACTGAGTATATTCCCAAAATTAGAAGTGTTTGTATCTGAATTATGAAACATTTAAAATAAAATTACTTAATAATAATTATTCATACATGTCACAAATATTTTTCTTACTATGGGCAGTATTTGAGAGACGGCATCAGGCTATTTCTTCTTAGGCCACAGAAAGTGTGACTTTTAGGTGCTTGAAACAAACAAACAAAAAGCCTTACATTATGTCCTATCACTCAACTGGAAGTTTACAGGGCAAAGAGGTCTATTTCATCTACTTTTCTTAAAGGGTATTCAAGGATATCAATGATCGGCCACTATGACACTCTCAGGTGTCCATTTGAGACCAAATTACATCCAAGAGTAAAAATGAACTCTGGAACCAATGCTCAAAGCAGGTTACATTTTTTTTAAAATTTTTAATGCAGATTTTACCTTATTCATTGACCTGCATTGTGATAGCAGTACATGTTTGAGCCATATACAGGAAGAGAGTAATATAACTAACCAGGATCCAAACCTAGGGTGAGTTTTTCTACCAGCATATTTTGTATTAAATGAATGCATTTAGAATAATTCAGAGGAGCACAAAATCAGTGATTCTTAGGAATAATTGTAAAATTTTTCATAGTTAGACAACCAACCCTTGTTTCAGAGTTATTTTGCTACCAATCTGAAGAGCAGAATGGCATCACATTATTGTTTCAAAATGCAATTCTTTGATTACTATTGTGGTTAAGTCTTTGTTTTGTATATTTATTGGCCATTTGGAATTCATTATCTGTTACAAATCTGTTTGTAATTTTTTTGTAATCCTCTGTGACAATTAAATGCAAAATAATTTAGAGACTTCTGTATAAAATGCATTAAACTTTGCACTTTTGAGTTAATAGTATGAATTTTCCTTAGATTATTTTCATATTAGAGATTTCTATACTTAGCACTCTCTTTATGGGTACTTATTTTTTACTTATGTGGGCACACAATTGTGTGTGTGTGTGTGTGTGTGTGTGTGTTGCATAGGTGTGCAGGTGCTTGTGAAGGCGAAAGAGGCTGTTGGATTTGCTGAAGCTGGAATTACAAGTTGTTGAGCTCATTGTCAGTACTGGGAACAAATGGTTATAAATGCACTAAAACATTGTTTAGGTAAGTATATGATATATAAAGCTTATGATTGCTGTTGAACAAGTACATTAAAATTATAATGAATTTTGTAATAATAAGAAATGAAGATTTAAACCTTGAGTCTATTAAACTTTTTTGATATATAATAAACAGTTAGCATATAACACCCAACTAAATATGGCATAATAAATACCTTACAATGTTTAATAAGTAGAGGGCCTTTGAAAATATATCTGTGTAATTTTTGACGAAGTCTTTAGATCCCCCGATATAATTAGCACATACAAAGCTTCTTTGTTATTCTGATAATTTTAAAAGCTCTAATACTTAGTTTATGGAAAATGTTCTTTGACCAAATTAGAAAAAAAAAGGTAATTTTTAAACCTCAAGTTATTCAAGGTATTGCTCAAAGCACAGGGTGAAGAGTACAGAAGAGTTAGAGAAAGGGAATGTGGCTTATATGGCAAAGATTCTGAAATATTTCCTTGTAATAACATCAAGTCATGCTTTAGGACTCAGCCTTTGACATCAAGATGATCGATTTTCCACATTAACTCCTACTACTTAATAGCTATATTGTCCTGACGATATAATGATTTGATACTACTCCATATTCCAAGACATTTTTCTGAACAATGAGATAATTTGAGTGATTTAGGTGACCTAGGGCTAGGATGCAAAAAGCATCTTTTATTTCCTGGTAGGGTCCATACAAGTCCCTTTTACTGTACCTATAAACATTTTCTCTAACAGAAACTTAAATTTTATACAGGCTGGGAAAATTATCCTCAGAAGTCAATTTTTAATGTACAGAGAAGTAAAAGTAATCTGGAAGTATAACATCAAAGGTAGAGTATAGACCTGATAATGTGATTTTAGGAGATAGGCATGATTCATTTCTTTTCCACCTAGTTCCTTACGTGTGTATATCTCTAATTTGGGTGAAGAAATGACTATTATTTTGTTCTAGGAAGGTTAGCCTCAGTAAGCTCTGGCAGCTTAGAACTGAAAAACCAGTCTCCACAGTAGAAGGCAAGGAGTACACCCGTTGTCATATGTACAACCAGCCCTTTTCTTTTACAAGTTATAAATGAAAGAACATTTTAAAAATATGTCATTAAAACCATAATTTAGACTCTGCTGCTGCGGTGTGGACCACAGCCTGTCCAGAACACAGCTGAGAAAGTAGCAGAATGGGAACAGCTGGGTCCTGGGCACACCTCAGAGGTAAGAAACTCAGCTTCAGCAGGGAACACAGTCTGCACAGAACAGGACTGACATAATAGTAGCAAGGAAGCAGAGGAGTTCCTAAAAGCACCACTGAGAGGTCAGAGGTCAGAAGGTGAATTTCGCCACATAAACCCAGTCCCTGAGAAGGCTTCTTGGCTTCCACGTAGAGCACAGCCCACCCAGTTCACGGCTTGTATAATAGCAGTGGGGGAACAGCCAAGTACCTGGACACACAGTGTGCCAAGAGGTGAGAAGTCAAGAGGTGACAACTGGCATAACACTGCAACCTCAGGAGAACAGCCGACCCTCTGAGCACATAGCTAATTAAGAGCCTTCAGAGTCTTAAGAGCCCTCAGACTAAAAACTCACTAGGAGCTGACCAAGAACTAACCAAGAGAGAATTGGGGAAACAATGGGCAGATGACAGTGCAAGAATACATACAATAATACAAAGGTAACAAGACACCACCAGAAGAAGCAAGTAACTGTATAGCTTCAAGACCTGAACATGACAATGAAGAGGGAACAGAAAAAAAGACCTTAAAAATAGCTTTATGAAACTAATAGAAGCCTTAAAAGAGAATATAAAAAAAACCCTTAAAGACATAGAAGAAAATACAAACAGAAAATTAGAAGAGATGAACAAAGCCCTGAAAGAAAATAAAAAAAAAAAAAAACAAGAAAAAGAAAACAAACAGGTGGAAGAAATTTGCTAATAATTAAAAACCAATATAGAAGCAATAAAGAAGGCACAAACCAAGAGACAAAACTAGAAAGAGAAAACCTGAAAAAAAAGACCCAGAACTACAGATTCAAGTGTAACCAACAGTATCCAAGAGATGGAAAAGAGAATCTCTGAGGTGGAAGACTCAATAGCAGTAAGAGATACATCAGTTAAAGACAACATTAAAACAAAAAAGTCATAACACAAAATGTTCCGGAAATTTGGGACACCATTAAAAGACCAGGCCTGAAAATAATTGGAATAGAAGAAGGAGAAGAACACCAGCTCAAAGGCACAGAAAATATATTCAACAAAACTATAGAAGAAAACTTCCCCAACCTAAAGAAGAAAATGCCTATAAAAATACAGGAAGCCTACAAACACCGAATGGACTAGAGCACAAAAAAAAAAAAAGAAAAGACTCCTTGCCATATATTAATCAAGCCTCTAAACCTAAAGAACAAAGAAAAAATACTAAGACCTGAAAAGGAAAAAGGTCAAATCACCTATAAAGGGAGATCCATCAAAGTAACACCCTACTATTCAATTAAAACAATGAAAGCAAGAAGGTCCTGGTCAGACATTATACAGACACAAAAAGTACATGGATGCAAACCTAGGCTACTATACACAGAAAAACTGTCATTCAACATAGATGGAGTAAACAAGATATTTCACAACATAACCAGATTTAAACACTACCTAACCACTAACCCACCCTGCAAAAAGCCCTAGAAGCAAAACTCCAACTTAATGAACCTGGAAACACCCGTGTAACCACAGGCAATTGATAAGTCCCAAAAAGAATCCACTCCACCCCTGAAAATAAGGAAATGCAAGCTACTACCAAAAAGATAGGATATATGGATCATTGTTCATTAATGATCAATGAATTAATGATCAATTAATAACCCTTAATATCAATGAACTTAATTCACCCATAAAAAGACACACTGTAACATGATGGATAAAAAAAACAGAAGCCATCCTTATGCTACATACAAGAAACATACCTCAACCTTAAAGACAGACATAGGCTCAGAGTAAAGGGTTTGGAAAAGATTTTCCAAGCAAATGGCCCTAAGAAACAAGCTGGTGTTGCCATCTTAATATCAAACAAAATAGACTTCAAACTAAAGATCAATTAAAAGAGACCAGGATGGACATTACCTATTCATCTGAGGAAAATTTGTCAAGATGAGATTTCAATCCTGAATATTTATGTCCTAATATAAGGGCACCTATATATGTAAAAGAAACAATACTAAAGCTCAAATCCAACATCAACACTCACACCCTAATAGTGAGAGACTTCAGTAACCAACTTTCATCCTTGGATAGGTCAACCAGAGAGAGAATCAACAGAGAAATAAGTAGTCTAACGGAGGTTATGATGCAAATAGATTTAAGAGATATTTACAGAAGCTTTCAACCAAATGCAAAGGAATATACATATTTCTCAGCACCACATGGAACTTTCTCTAAAACTCACCAGAAAATTGGTCATAAAGCAAATATCAATAGATATAAAAAAGTGGAAATAGTCCCTTGTATCCCTTGTATCATATCAGACCACGATGACCTAAAATTAGAGTTCAAGAAAATCAAGAATCACAGAAAACCTACCAACCCATGGAAACTAAACATCACTCAACTGAACCACCTCTGGGTCAAGGAAGAAATAAGAAAGAAATCAAAGACTTCCTTGAATTCAATGAAAATGAATCCACATCATACCCAAACTTATGGGGTACAATAAAAGCAGTCGTAAGGGGAAAATTCATAGCACTAGATGCCTACATAAAAAGAATAGAGAAATCCTACACAAGAGAACTATCTATACAGCTGAGGACCCTAGAACAATTAGAAGCAAACTCACCTAGAAGGAATACATGGCAGGAAATAGTCAAACTTAGAGCTGAAGTCAACACAATTGAAACAAAAAGAACAATACAAAAAAAACTCCCCAATAAATCAGAGTTGGTTCTTTGAGAAAGTTAACAAGATAAACACATATCCAAACTAACCAAAAAGCAGAGAGAGAGTATCCAAATCAACAAAATCAGGAACAAAAAAGGAGACATATCAACAGACCCCCAGGAAATCCAGAGAATTATCAACTCATACTTTGATAATCTATACTCCAAAAAATGGAGAACCTAGAAGAAATGGACAGCTTTCTTAACAGGTACCATTTACCAAAATTAAATCAAGACCAGATTAAAGAACTAAACGGTCCTATAATACCAAAGGAAATTGAAACTGTCATTAAAAGTCTCCCCCGCAAAAAAAACCCAGGCCCAGATGGTATCACTGCAGAGTTCTACCATACATTCAAAGAAGAACTAACACCAATACTCTTCAAACTTTTCTTTTTTTTTTTTTCTTTTTTCTTTATTTTGTATTTATTAAAAAAAAAAAACACAGTAAAAAGAATTTAAAATGTGGAAGAGTTAACAATAACTATATAGAGGATAAGAGTGATAAGCATGGCTTATCAAGGGTAGACATACAAATAAGATTGCTACACCTATATTTTCTTTGTGTTCATCTTTCCCTCTGAATTTTTTTTTTCCATCCCTGTATATCCTTATCCAAGGTCTCTTCCCCC
>PVIH01011912.1:10673-66485 GCA_004025045.1 Sigmodon hispidus | reverse complement strand
AAGGAATTTGGCAATATTCCTTCAGTTTCTACTGTGTGAAATAGTTTGAGGAGTAATGGTAGTAATTCTTCTTTGAATGTCTGGTAGAATTCGGCACTGAAACCATCTGGACCAGGGCTTTTATTTTTGGGGAGGTTTTTAATGACAGCTTCAATTTCCTTAAGGGTTATAGGCCTGTTTAGGTAATTAATCTGATCTTTATTTAATTTTGGTAGATGGTACCTGTCCAGAAAGCTGTCCATTTCTTCTAGGTTTTCCATTTTTGTGGAATACAGATTCTCAAAATATGATCTGATAATTATCTGTATTTCCTGGGGGTCTGATGCTATGTCCCCCTTTTCATTTCTGATTTTCGTGATTTGAACACTCTTTCTCTGTTTTTTGATTAGTTTGGTAAGGGCTTATCTATCTTGTTAACTTTCTCAAAGAACCAACTCTTAGATTCGTTGATTCTTTGTATTGTTCTTTTTGTTCCAATCGTACTGATTTCAGCTCTAAATTTGATTATTTCCTGCCTTCCACTCCTTCTACTTGAGTTCGCTTCTAATTGTTCTAAGGCGTTCAGGTGAGCTGTTAGGTCTCTAGTGTGGGATTTCTCTAGGTATTTCATATAGGCATCTAGCACTATGAATTTTCCTCTTAAAACTGCTTTCATTATGTCCCACAAATTTGGATATGTTGTAGATTCATTTTCATTGAATTCTAGGAAGACTTTGATTTCTTTATTAATTTCTTCCTTGACCCAGAGATGGTTCAACGGAGTGATGTTTAGTTTCCATGAGTTGGTAGGCTTTCTTTGGGTTTTGATGTCGTTGAACCCTAACTTTAGGCCCTGGTGGTCCAATATGTTACAAAGGATTATTTCCATTTTTTTGTATCTGTTGATATTTGCTTTATGACCAATTATGTGGTCAATTTTGGAGAAAGTTCCATGAGGAGCTGAGAAATATGTATATTCCTTTGCCTTTGGGTGGAAGGTTCTGTAGATATCTATTAAATCCATTTGCATCATAACCTCTTTCAGACTCCCTATTTCTCTGTTGAGGCTCTGTCTGGTTGATCTATCCAGGGTTGAAAGTGGGGTATTGAAGTCTCCCACTATTAGGGTGCAAGAATTGATGTGGGATTCGAGCTTTAGCAGTGTTTCTTTTACATAAGAAGGTGCCCTTATATTAGGTGCATAAATTTTTAAGATTGAAATCTCCTCCTGACCAATTTTTCCTGTGATGAGTAAGTAGTGACCATCTTGGTCCCTTTTAATTGCTTTTAGCTTAAAGTCTACTTTGTTAGATATTAGGATTGCAACCCCTGCTTGTTTCTTAGGACTGTTTGAATGGCAAATCTTTTCCCAACCCTTTATTCTAAGCCTGTGTCTGTCTTTGTGGTTGAGGTGTGTTTCTTGTAGGCAACAGAAGGATGGCTTCTGTTGTTGTATCCATCTTGTTAGAGTGTGACATTTTATAGGAGAGTTGAGACCATTGATATTAAGGGAAATCAGTAACCATTGATTCATATTTCCTGCCATTTTTGGTGGCAACTTGTTTGTATTTCCTTTCTCTGGGGTAGTCTTCTGTGAACTTATTGATTGTTTGTGATTTCGTGGATGTATCTGGGGTCCTTAGGTTGGAATTTTCCCTCTAATACTCTCTGTAGTGCTGGATTGGTAGATAGATATTCTTTCAGCCTGACTTTGCCCTGAAATACCTTGTTTGCTCCATCTATGGTGATTGATAATTTTGCAGGGTATACTATTCTAGTTTGGCAGCCATACTGTTTTAGCATCTGTATAACTTCTGACCAAGCCCTTCTAGCTTTCATAGTTTCCATTGAATAGTCAGGCGTTATTCTGATGGGTCTGCCTTTACATGTGAGTTGGCCCTTTTCTTTTGCAGCTCTTAAATTTTTTTCTTTGTTCTGTATGTTTTGTGGGTTGATTATAATGTAGCACGCTGACTTTTTTCGGGGGTCATATCTATTTGGTGTTCTATATGCTTCTTGTATCTTTAAAGGCATTTCTTTCTTCAGGTTAGGGAAGTTTTCTTCTATGATTTTATTTAAAACATTATCTGTGCCTTTGAGCTGGTATTCTTCTCCTTCTATTCCTATTATTCTCAAATTAGGTCTTTTCATGGTATCCCAGATTTCCTGAACATTTTGAGTTATGGCTTTTTTAGTTTTAGTATTTTCTTTGACTGATATAGCTATTTGAGCTACTGAATCTTCCTCTTCAGAGATTCTGTCTTCCATCTCCTGAACTCTGTTTGTTATGCTTGTATCTGTGGTTCCAGCTTTTTTCTTCAGATTTTCTATTTCCATCTTTGCCTCATTTTGTGCCTTTTTTTATTGCTTTCATTTCAGCTTTTATTTCAGCTTTTATTTCCTGGCATGTTTCTTTCATAGATTTGTTCATCTCTTCCAATTTTTTGTTTATATTTTCTTCTATTTATTTAAGTCTGTTTTTCATATCTTCTTTGAGAGCTTTTTGATGATCATCAAAAAGGAATTTTTGGTGTTGCTTCCTTCTTTTTCCTCTTCATTGTTCAGTTCAGGTCTTGTGTTTGTAAGATTGCCACTCTCTTCTGGAGTTTTCATGTTGTTCTTTGTATTATTATGTATTTTTTTGCACTGGCCTTTGCCCATGGCTTCATTGGTTCATGATTAGATGGCTCCTGGTCAGTTGTGGCACTCGGGCTTGTGTCCCTCCTGTCACCTCTGGCCTTCTGAAGTTCTTTTGTTGATCAAAATTGTTTTGGCAATCCTGGCTTTCCTTTTATTACAAATGAAATTGAGCTTAATACATTTCCTTACATTGTAATAATGCTTAGGTATAAAATTATTTCATTGTCACTTTCTAACTGAAATTTTGATTTGGTTATAAATTATGATGCAAATAGATGATATGTAGGATTTCTGATATGTAACCATCAAAGAGCTTGAGATACAGAGATTAAGAACTGCTGTGGTGCTAAAGTAGTATAGCAACAAAATGACTCCTAATGATTATTCTATTGTCTATTTTACCAAACAACACTTACAATATAGCCTGTTTCACTGAATACCACAACATTTGCATTACCACAGCTGAGTTTAATGAAATTTATTATTAAAATTTTTTATAACTTCTGATAAATCTTGAGTAATATATTTTCAATAACTGGTTTAATTTAATCTTTGGGAAATATATATGCTGTATTGTATTAGGAAATACTTAAAATTAGTTTGGATTCTAATAGTTAGTCACATTGGCATATGTAATGCTTCACATAAATATGATGATAGACAATCATTATCTACTAGCATGCCATTTAAAATCTTATGTTTTATTTTTATTAGTCTCATAATTTTGTTATTATTATTAATATAGTCATATTTTTTATCTATGCATCCCCTTGTTCAGACTCCCTTTCCCCTCTCATCACTCCCAGTCACTCACTCTTCTGTCCATCAGTTTATCTCCTCCCCAACAAGGACAGGAGTTCCCAAGGACCCAAATTGGCTTAGTTCAGCGTCCACTCCAGGCAGATCTGCTTTCCTCACCCCAACATTAAGACTGAGCCTCATAATTTTTAAGTAGTATCACAGAAGCAATTGGAAGATAAGTGAGTTGTTTTGTTTTCTATTTTTTATTTTTGTTTGTCCATTACGGCATTGTAGCTAAGGTGCAGACTTAACTCAAAAGTTCCAGAATGGGTAAATGAATAAAGAAAGTGTAGTATGTGTATATAGTGGAATACTTTCTAGCTTTTAAGAGAAGAAATCACTAGTTATATTTGAAGCATTATATCAGATAATATAAGCCAAATGCACACACACAAAAGTAAATACCCTTATCTGGAATCTAAAAGGGTCAAACATATGGAAGCAGAAGTCGGAACAGTACTTATCAGGAGTCAATAAGTTAGCTAGTGATCAAAAGACATAAAATAAGCCAGTAAAATAAATTGCAACATGGTCATTATATTTCTACTTCAAATACTAGATGGGTACAGTTTCAACATTGTTACTACAAAAAATAAGCATGCAAAATGATAGGTAAATCATTAATTTTATTTAGCCATTCCGCAGTGTATAATTATGTCAAAATAACCATCACCTTGTGATATGTACTTTGATTATATACTGAGATAGTTATAATTAAAATATCTTCTATATCTGAATGTTTGTTTTCCAGTTGGTACAACTGCTTGGAAAGGATTAGGAGGTGTGGCCTGTTGGAAGAATTGGGTCACTGAAGGTGAGATTTGAGGTTTCAAATGCCTACATCTTTACTAGTTAGCTCTGTCTTTATCTGCTTATTTTTATGGTTCAGATTTCAGCAATTAGCTACTTCCCAAGTGTCATGCCTTTCTGCTGCTCTCTGAAATGACCATCATGTACTCTAACCTCTGAAACCTTGAGCCCTTAAATTAAGTGCTTTGTTTTATAAGTTGTCTTGGCCATATTGTTTGTCATGGTAAGAGAAATGTATTTAAGACATATGTCATTTGCCAATTAAAAATAAGTATATATAGGTAATAAATGAATATGCAAAGTCTTAGCCAGTCTTTGTAGTTCTGATTTTCAAGCTAACAGATACTCATTGTCAGCTAAGTGCTGAGGGTAAAAACTGCAAAACAACCCAGGTAGTTACAAGAGTGATTACCATTTAATAAAAAGAGAATACTGTTGGCAGCAGAGTATAAAATGAGACTAGAGTACTGTGAGAACTCATAGGTAAAGTCCTTACCCAGTGATGAGAGAGAGAACATCAAAGAAGGAATACCTAAGCTTCCCAATTAGCCTAGCTGGGGTTCTCATACAAAACAGCACGTCATTTCCTTTTCACTGAGAACTACCTTCACAATATATATATATATTTATCATCCCAGACTTTGGCTTTGATTCCTCTTGCTGTAGTAATATGTCTCCTTTAAGCCTCCAAGGAATTCTGTCATCCTTAATCTTTTGCTCAGTGACCATTCACAGTTGAGTGCTCTGCTTTTCTTAAAGCATTTTCCCCCCAAGAAAGATTCCTGGAAACCTCATTTTTCTTCTATATTTGTAGTATGTTAGTTTCTTGATACTTTTTTTTCAAGCTGTCTTATTCTGCTTAGTTCAGAAGACCTGGAGTTTCTTAAAACTTTTACTAAATAGTATTTCTAGATTTATAGGCAATAATAATTTCCTAGGCAATTCCACCCACATACATGGTCCCCTCACAAATATGGCAGTACACTCTTACGTCTAGCTCAGATGTTTTATCTGAGCTACAGCATGAACTAAAAACCTTATATAACATTTGAGATATTTCACAGATAACTCACACCTAATATTTCCAAAATTAAATTTATAGTCATTCTTCTAAATGTGGTACATTTCCAGTAAGTGACACTACTTCAGTATAAGCCACAAACACAAAGTTTATTCCTAAAATATTCCTCTTCTTCATTCACCATATCTAATAATTTATCAACTTCTGCCCAGTTTCCTTCTTAAATCTTTCTCAAACCCATTAGTTGTTCTGTATGTCAAGTATCAACACCATCTAGCTCATGCTATCTTTTCTGACCTCTACCTCTAGAGTAACATTCTTTAACTGATCGTTCTCCCTGCCCCTTTGCTTCTTGAGTTGATTTCTGCTCAAGTGGTTCAGTAATACTTTAGATTAAGATTCAGAAATGTTTTTCCTATAGAGACAAATTAGTGCTTTCAGCGTCTTTCCAAAGATAACAGGTCTTGCTGCAAACAGTGTTTATGATAGTAGTACAAAAAAATCTATAAATAATGTAGATGAATGAATACACCTGCACTCCAATCAATATTTCATTATAAAAAAAGTAGGAGGTCAGATTTGACCTGTGAGATATGACTTAGAAAGCATTTTTAGGATACAGAATATATTAAAAGACTCTGTTGGCTAAACATGTTAATTATTTACTATCACTTGGGATGTTCACCAAAGGACTTCTAACAGGAGTCATGATATCAGGCTCTATTTACTCTTCTTATTACCACTTTCTACATACTTTCTGTATTTCTGACATCAATAGGTTCAAGTTTCCCTAATCAATTCTACAGGTGTGTCACGTTCCTTCATGCTGAAGGATTTTTACCATTCTCTTCTGCCTGGAAAGCCTACCACAGATTTCCAAACTAAGGTCTGAAGATTCTACATAGTCAAAGATAGCTGTTAATGAAGGAAAATAGAAAATCGTAAACTCACATAAAATATTATGAGATATATTTGTGGGTTATTTTGGGGGGAGTCACTTAACTGGAAGAATCTGGAGACAGAGCTTTACTAATAGAAACAAAATGTTACAGTGGCAAAAGTTTGGACACAGTTGTTAAGAATTAAATACATCATAAATTTCTCTTTTTTAAGTATTGACTATATAACTATAGTACCTTTATACTTATTTTGTCTTTCTATTTGAACAAAGTTTCTCACTTCCTAGAGACTTAGAAGAGACTGTGTGTCTGTTTCCTGTTGCACTCCTAGTTCATAGGACATTTACTAGACACGTTTATAAAGTAAATAAGTAAATCAACCCATGTGAAAATATGAGATGAAAATTATTGCTAGAACTACTGGTGTCACAGAAGTGCAGAATGATTTGTTTTAGAAAATTTCACGTATCAACTTTTTAAAAAGACTTAGTATATTTTTTATGCAAATGTATGTCTATCTTTGTGAATGGATGCTATGTGTGTAGGTGCCAATGCAGCCCAAAAGAGAGCATCAGATTCCCTGAAGCATAAGTTATAGCCCGTTGTATACTAGCAAAATTGGTTCTGGGAACCAGACTCCAGTCCTCTGGACGACCATCAAGTGCTCTTAAGTGCTAATCTATCTCCCTAGCTTCCTTGCAAAGGGTTTTAAACAGCATGCTGTCAAGAAAAGGCTGACATTGGAGAAAATTATGTAGCAAGTGTAAAGTGATAGTCATTATTTGTTTTATTATTCTCTTGAAATTCTATTTACAAGTTCTTTGTCTACATATCTTTGAATTATTCTATGTATTTAAATTTTTTCCCACTTTTTCTAAAACTGTTTTTGTTATTATATATGTATGTACACAAATGTGTACAATTATTTATACTTAGGAATAGTGAGATGAGGTTATATTCTGGCTTGAGTGCCAGATAACTTTTATATTTCCAAGGCACACAAGAGCTAAGCTTGTCAAAAGAATCACATGTAAACATTTTGTTTGTTATATTACACCTTCTAGATCAAGCTTCTCATTACCACCCTATCAAAGTTTCCAATGTGTTCATAATTATTTTACGTAGGAACTAGGAATTAAATTAAAGCTTGCAATTTATTTTGCCTCTTTGTAGCCAGAAGTTTCTGACTTATATGGGCCTGCAGTCCAGACAAAGTTTTTCCACCCGCTGTCCTGTCCTGCAGTTGCTTATAAAATAATTACTTAGATACTTATATCAATTACAAGCTATTCAGCTTATGGCTCAGGGTTATTGCTTACTAGCTCTTTCAACATAACTCAACTACTTTCTGTTAATCTATGTTTTGCCATATTGTTCATGGCTTACCTGTACTTTTACATCTTGCCTTTTCTGGGAAGCAACATGCAGTATATCTGTCTACCTCTGCCTTGCTTCTTCTTTATCTATGCTCAAATTTCCTGCCTGCCTCTAATACTGCTTGCTGTAGGATAAAGTCACCTCTTCACTAACCAATTATATTCACAGTATACAGAAAGATATCCCACATCACCTTTTATTCTGCCAGAGGTAATATGGAATCTCATACCCAGATATCAAAAGGATTAATAGGTACACTATTCATAAGTCCAGTCCCTGTTCTATTAGGCTGTCTTCTGAATAAACACTTTGGAAACTCTTCTGGTCTATTAAAATAAACAGGCAAGTATGTGTTGATCTTTTTAAGGGGATAGCAATATCAGCTTATAAATGAATTCCATTTTTTTATCTAAAGCAGAAAGATGGATATTTATTGTGGCTGTGCTAAGAAAAGATTGGAAGCTAGATAGAAACCTAAAAGACATACAGATAGAAGGAACATAAATAAATAATAATGATGGCAAACTTCTGTCTTCTTTTTGACCACTTGACCTGAGGCCAGTGCAGGGTTATTGTCTCACCAGCAGGGCCTCCTAGTTGATTGGTCCAGTCTTGTTAGAAATGTGCTTAATGAAAACTGTGGAATTTATTTAACATTCTGGGCCTCTCAAGTCTTTTTCTCTAAGAGAATCAATTCAAACTGAAGGGAAGACGCTAAAGACCACCAAAAATACTTAAAAACAAGAAACAAAACAAACAACAAGAGAACGCCAGTTCTCTAAGGTAAAAGAGACCCCTTCCCTTCTCAGCTCAGCAGGAAGGCTTTTTCTCTGTGTGATTTGTTGTGAATGTGTGCATAGGTTTGCATATTTTTGTCTTGCTTTCTGTGTGTTCACATGAGTGTGCCTTGCTTGGTGTGACTCTGTGTGTGTGTTTGTGTGTAAAACATACTTCTTTACCTTGAAAAGGCTTGTTACCTATTTCTGTCTGCCTATCTGTCTTTTAATTATTTTTAATTGGTGCAGATAATGAACCTGAACAAGCCCTCTAGATCATACATTAGCATGTGTCTAATCTCTACCTTATATTCAGATAAGTTTACCCTATAATTAAGAAAGTCTCATGACTTCCATATATCTAGGTCCTCATTAATCTTGTTTTGAGAGAGAGAGAGAGAGAGAGCTTTCATGATTTTTTTTTTTTTTTTTTTTTTTGTATAAGCAGTTGCTGATTCCTGTTTGGGGTGAGCAAGATGGGAAAAATGAGATGGTCAATGTTGACATCTAAAATGCAGATGACACATTGCAATGGCTAATTTTGGTTGTCAACATGATTACATCTGAAATTAATGAAAACCTAAACAGCTGGTCATATATGTGAGGGAGTTCTCTTGATGGGATCATTTGAGGTGAGAAGACCCACCTTAAGTCTGGGCCAAACCTTCTAGTGACAACCTATATGAAGGACATGGAAGAAAGAAGCTTTTGCTTTTTGCCTGCTTGCCCTCTCTCTCATTAGTTAGTTCATCTGCCCTTCTGCTGAAGCATTCATTTGTTGGCAGTAGCCCACCTCTGCAAGATTGCAATGGAGACTGAAGACCAGTTGACACAGACTGCTGAATTCCATGAATTAGAGATGATTGGCATAGAAGTATCATAAAAGAGAGATGCAGTAATTTACCTAAACTCTATAAATGGGAAGATAAATCTGAAGTCATAATCCCTGATATCCTTTTTCGAGAACCTCAGGTAAAATCCAATGATTTTTTTTACAATATTTAATTTGGTTTTATTGATACTTCTGATTTGAAATCATACTATGCTCCATTACGAAGTTCTGTAAGTTTCAAACCTGACATGTATGTATTCATTATAGCTTCATAAATTCTTCACTTTTATTTAAATCAGATTTCCCGAAATTGTTCTTTTTCTTGAAAACCAATTATTTCTATGCTGTTTCTTTTGTCCAGGGTTAAATGCACTATCCTTTCTCACAAGATACCAAGGAGAGTACTTGATCCAAGTACTCATGTGAGAGTGTATTCAATCTGAAATATATCCCATAAGGATTTATTTAATTTTTTTCTATTGCTGGAGAGTCTTAATTATTTGTAATTATTTATGAGCATTCTGTTACTTTATCATCAAAGACTTTCTGATACTTCAACCATTTTTCTCTGTCTCAAACTAAAGAGTTTTAAAGAAAACTTTGTTTATTGTTCATTTATACTTGACAACCAGAAATTCCAAATAGCATAAATTAGTAATTTTATTTATTATTTGACATTTTTATATGTATATAGAATACATGTGTCCCCCTTCTCTGCCTCTGTAAATTACTTCTCCTTTCAATGATTTCTGCTCTTTCATATCTTTTTGTTTTATGTGGAATCCCACCAAGTTTAATCAGGGCCACCCACATGGATGAGGTGGAGATCTATCCAAGGAAGCAAGAGAGCTCAAGTGGTTATACTGTTAAGGACAATAATTCCTCCTCTCTCAGAATCCATCAACTACTAATAGCTCTGTAGGAACAGTGTGGGCTTGATGAACCCCTCTCCTAACCATGGCTGAATGCTAATGCTTCTATGTTTGTATAGGCTCTCTGCAGGTAACTATATCTGTTGTGAGTTTATAAATATTCTAGACAACTCAATGCCTAGAATAAAGAGTTTCAAAGCTTTCGTTCCCAGTGCGAAACTCACTGATGCTTTTCATTCACTCTTTTGTATATTTGCCATGACATGGAAGGTGTAATATGAGTGTTTTGTTAGAGGTTAGGCACTTAAAAGTCACTTTTTCTTAGTACTTTGATTGATCATGTATCTCTCCATCATTTATCATTTTAGGACAAAAGACAGACTGAGGATAGAACAAATCTATGGGTATAAACATAAATACTTAGGAGATAATTTGATACATCCATTTATCAATTTAGCTACATATATAGTATATTTATTACTAGATCCTATGACAAGCCATGAGACTTTGACCAGGTTTGCAGTAACAAATACTGTGGCCTTCAGATTCAATTGGAACAAAGCTGGTTATCCTATATAGCATGCAATTATCATACTAGTGGGCACATCATGCTGGCCTCAGAATAACAGACTACCAGATTCAAAGCTCAGTAAGTTCATCCACAACCTTTTCTTCCTAACAACACACATTACCACTGATTGCTAGTTAGCTTAGAAGAAGCTTCTAGACTAGGTCCAGCATGATTTCTCTATGTAATGTACTCATAGATAGTATGCTGTCGTTAGAAACAAGATCTTAAAATTAATTCCCAGGGGCAATCAAAACCAATAACAATAACCTATATTGTTTTGAAAGTGCTTCAGTCTTCCGGATGAATATCTCATAGATATTTCACATTTGGCATTGGGATATATCTATGGCTTCTGGTATCAGTATTGTCTACCCAGGCAAGGTACATTCATTCCAAGTCCTTCTATTATAATTCTTAAATAGTTTATAGTGTTTCTAATTGGCTTTCTCATGCATCATGAGTTTTGGCTAACCCTCTTCCATCTCTTCACTTATTTCCATCCCTATTTAAACACAGTATCCCCACTGTTCTTTCCCTTTCTTTTATATCACTTGGAATTCTACTACTCACTGTGGTGATATATTTTATATTTAATAAAAATCAGCCTGGAACATCAGAAAACAGAATCACCCACAGTCTATCAATGAGGGTCAGGGATTAGAAACTTACACCTTTTATCCCAGAACAGGGATGACAAAGTGGCACTTCACGCCTTTAATCACATCACTGAGGAGACAGAAAGTTTCTTTATTTTTGTGAGTTCAAGGCCTATCAACTAAACAGTGGCAGCTCACACCTTTATCCTAACTCTAAGATTATGATACAGAGTTGAACACAGAAGTGAAATGGGTGAGCAGAAAAGATATCCTAGACATTCTATAATTCTATAGAAGCAACCAGATAGGTAGAGAACTCTTGAAAAGAGCATTTACCCAGTTCAGCTTGAGAAATTGACTAAGTGAGAACTAACTGTGATCTGTTTGCTCTCTGTGATATTCCAGCTTTTCACAAATATCAGGCTCTGAGTATTCATTAAATATCAACTAGAATTCATGCAATATTTGGCACCCAATATGTGACACCAATGTTTTTTTTTTTTTTTTTTAATAACATGCTATTTGGCCTATGGCTCAGGATTTTTGTTAGCTAGATCTCACATCTCAACACAATCTGTTTCTATTAATCTCTGTTTTGCTATGTGGCTCTTGGTCTACTTGAGATTGTTACACCTTCCTCCCTCAGCAGAATTTCATAGTGTCTCTCCTAACTTCACTCATTTTCCCTTTATCTATGCTTGGTTTTCCTGCCTACTTCTAAGATAGACCAAAACCAGTCCTTTATTAACCAATAATAATTCATAATATAAGAAAGACATCCTACATCACTTTCCATTATCTGTTTTATAAGTTGTCTATCCTTGGAGGGCCTAGTTTCTTTTCTTGATGGTTTCCCAGTGGCTGTTCTTAATTCAATGAGCTCTCCAGAGCATTAGCCAATCACCACTGTGGGAATTCTCATAATCCCTATCCCCTTGCTCATATAGACTCTTTTCCCCTGCTCTCACCTGGATCAGAAGCTCAGACCAGTGCTCAGTCATGTATCTCTGCATTTACCACTATTTATTGTTGGATGTAAGTTCTGTAATGGCACCTAGGGTGACTATTCATTTGATTATAAGAGAAGTCCTGTCTAATCAACACCTTCACTATTGATTGGCGACCTAGCCAGGGACATCCTACAAGTTCTTAGAGGTTTCACTAGCACCCAGTCTTTTTCCAACCCCACATTGGCTTCCTCTATTAAGATCTTCCTCCACATTGCTATTCTCACTCAATCATCTTCTTCTCTTATGATTTGTTCCCACACATTCTTATTTGTGACCCCTTATGCTCCCAATTAGCTAAGCCGATCTTCTCTATTGTCTTGTCAGAAGGGAATCAGTGGATTTCTCTCTTAAATTTCTCCTGATCCCAAGCTGTTCAGGGGTTGTGGTTTACAGCATGATTGTTTTTTGCTTTTTGTTTAAAGTCTACTAATGAGTGAGTACATCCCTTTCTTTTCTTTCTGGACTTGTGATACCTCACTCAGGAGAATATCTCCAAATCCATCCATTTGCCTGCCAATTTTAGTATGTCATTTATTTTAACTGATGAATAGTACTCGATTGTGTAGATGTACCACAGTTTATTGATCCATTCTTCAGTTGAGCCAGATTCTTGCTATTGCGAATAACATATGAACATAGTTGAGCCTTTTGAGTGTGAATGTACATCTTTAGGGTATATGCCCAATAGTGGTACTGTTGGATTCTTGGGGAGAGTGATTCCCAGTTTTCTGAGAAACATCCATACTGCATTGCAGAGTGGCTGAAGAAGTTTACACTCCCACCAACAATGGGGGAATGTTCCCCTTGCTCAACATTCTCTCCAGCAAAGTCTGTCATCTGTGTTTTTTGATCTTAGCCATTCTTACAGGTGTAAGAAGGTATCTCAAAGTTGTTTTGATTTGCATTTCTCTCATGGTTAAAAATGTTGAGCAATTTTTCATGTGCCTTTCAGCCATTTTTAATTCTTCTGCTGAGAATTTCCTTTTTATTTCTAAACCCCAGGTTTTTTTTTAATTAATTAATTAATTTTTCAAAGAAGTCACACTTTCTATTCTTGTATATCCTTATTCAAGGTTCCTTCCCCCTCCCGCCACATCAGGTCATTCTTTCTTCTCCACAACTCCCTATCCCCTCCCTGGGCAGGCAGCAGACAGTCCCATGGTCTCATTGACCCAATATTGCTTAGTTCAGTCTCCACTCCTGGCAGATCCAGCTTTCTCCTCCCCCTTCAAGAGTGAGTCAGGTGTTCCTCTAAGGGGAGTGGGATCCAAGGAATCAGTCCAGGGTGCTAAACCTCAGTTTTTAATTGAGTTATTTAGGGTTTGGGGCTCTAGCTTCTTGAGTTCACTATTTATTTTAGAGATTTCTATATATATTTTAGAGAGCAAAGACCTTCTCTAGTGTCATCCTCTCAATCTTCCACAACTGAATGATTTTAAGGTGGACATGGGTCTAAACTGTAAGCTTCAAAGCATTCTTACTGAAATGAATTCCCCCTGGAGCCCTATAGAAGCATGTTGTAACCAATCAACTCTTCCTCACTTCATAAGATAATTTTTTAACTTTTATATTAGCATAACATTATAGGGAATAGCTGTGTAAATTAACCAAGCATATCAAAAAAACAGATCTTGTATGGACATTCTAACTGCCTAGCACCTCATAGCCTAGAGCCAGGTTTTCCACAACATACAAAAGACAACATGTAACATTTGACTTTGTGGGGTTGAGTTACCTTAGTATGTATTATATTGTCAACCTCTATCCATTTTCTAAAAAAATTATCATTAGAATTTTATTTAGAGGGCTGATTAAAATTTGTTTGCCTATGCTATATTTTCCTTATCATTTAAAATAATTTTGTACTGCAGTTGTGGGATAAATAAGAATGTTAAACACTTTTAAAAGTGTTTACTGCTAATTCCTATTTATTTTTTGAGAATTATCGGTTGCTTCTATAGCTCACTTTCAAATTGGGTTATTATTTTCATAATGTTTTAGTTTTTAAACTATTTGCACATTATTTATTCATAAATTTATAGATGTATATTTTGTGGCCTGTGTCTTACTTTGGTTAACAATTTTCATTACTGGATAGAAGCCTTTTAGCTTTATATTGTCCCATGTGTTGACTGTTGGCTTAATTTTTTGCATGACAAGATTCCCCAGAAAGCCCTTATCTATCTTATAGGCATATTATATCTACATTGTATTCTAATTTCTCTCCAGCAGTTCAGAGCTTCAGGTCTAACATTGGTGTTAATGTTTCAGTCTATAAATATATTACTTTCAAACAATGGAAAGCAATTTTCCCTTCAAATAAATTACTACTATTGTTGGAGATGAGAGAATGAAAAGGAATTGACTTGCTGCTGATCATTATACTAATCCAAATTCAGTGTCTTCAATTTTGTTTTTCTATTGTACTAGGTAGTACAAAGGAGCATGATTCTTCCAAGAAGACTGAGGACAGGAATGCAAAGGAACATGAATAGATAGAAATGGGAAAGAGAGATACACTGGAATCAAAGAGTCCCTGGATAATGGATGTGCCAGATACTAATGCCTAAAAGTCAACTTCAACCTGACATTGTAGCTTCAGTCAAAATTCTCCTACTTGCTGACCAAACATCATTTCTAGCTAGATTGTCATAAACATTATTGTCAAACTGACCTCATTCCCCCACATTGTCTCTGAACCAACAATTCCACTAGATATTTAATCTAGTTTGAAGTTATATTTACATTTTTGTCTGTTCTGTTTAAGGGAGAACACACTGGTAGAGGGATCAGAAGAAAATCAGTGTTAGTCTGTTAGGATGTGTGTGTGTGTGTGTGTGTGTGTGTGTGTGTGTGTGTGTATGTGTGTGCTTATGTAGATGTTTGTCTCTTTATCGTTGTGTTTGTGTAGTGTGTGTATATCTATGTGTATGTGTGCTTGTGTGTGTGTACATGTGTGTGTCTGTCTTTCTTTATCTCTCTTACTCTCTCTGTATATTTATGTGATATGTGCATAATGGGAAATATTTATCAATACAGCTCACTTACTTGCAAAAATTTCAGTGTACAAATGCTTCTGGGTCATACTTGTGAATATTTCTAGTCAAGCCATTGACCTGATTTTTGTAAAGTAATAGAGCTCAGTATAATCAGGGTGCTCCTTGTCAACCATTTATGATTACTAGAAAAGATGACTTCACTTTTTGCAAAGAACACTCCCACTTTTAATATTTATTTCTCCCGGCTACTCTGCTCAGGACAGTTCCCATGTATCTATACCTATTTCATTACCTATTTTCATGAATACATTTTGCCTCCAAAGGACAGCTGGAGTTGGCAAAACTACTGGGCCAAGGAATTACATACTTGATAGGAGTAGTTAGATATACTTTACAATTCCATATCTGTGTTGTGCTTGAATAACATTTGAACTTTAAATAGTTTCTTTAATCTGCATGTATTTATGAGTTTTGGGAGAACCTTTTGTTCTAATTTTATAAGTATAAACATCTTATCTATATAGTTAAAATAATTATTACTCAGTGACTTCTTTTTTCTCTTTAAAAATTTATTTTATTCTGTTTAAAATTCTATGATGCTTATAAAGAAAAATGATACATGATTATCTCATGTTTCCCCATAGATGACATAAAAGGCAGAGAGGTTGATGAAAAATATTATGGGGAGGGAACAGAACAAAAGGAGTTTGTGAAATACTAAATCCTAAGTCCTGATTTCAGGCTTTCATGTCCATATTGTTAAGCAAATTCTCAATGGCATTTGAATTAGTGTGCATGTGGTACTAAAGTAGTCCTTGAGTGTGGTGATATGTTATGTATTTAATAAAACCATTTTGGAATATCAGAGAATGAATCCCGAGAGTTAACCCAGTTTTTAATCCCAGCACGGGGAAAGACCCAGTGGTGACCTACACCTTTAATCCCATAAAACAGAAATCATTCTGTGTTTCTGTGAGTTATGGGTCTAACTACCAAATAGTAGTAGCTCACACCTTTAATCTTAACCTGGATGGAAAACAACTGGATTAAGAAGGTATTTAAGGCAGGCCAAGTCAACCCAGTTTTTAATCCCAGCACAGGGAAAGACCCAGTGGTGACCTACACCTTTAAACCCATAAGACAGAAATCATTATGTGTTTCTGTGAGTTAAGGGTCTAACTACCAAATAGTAGTAGCTCACACCTTTAATCTTAACCTGGATGGAAAACAATTGGATTAAGAAGGTATTTAAGGCAGGCCTAGGAAGATTGAGATTATTCTATAGAACCAACAAGGAGTGAGGCTGAAGAAGCAGGAAGAAGCTCTTACCATGAGAAGATTGTTGGGTGAGATTTGACTGTGGTCTGTTTCCTCTCTTTGATATTCCAGCTTTTTGCCGATATCTGGCTCATTCTGTTCATATTACCACGTCATTTCAGGACAGTCCTTGTCCTAATTGTGTGTGTGTGTGTGTGTGTGTGTGTGTGTGTGTGTGTGTGCATGCTCACATAAGTGTTTGCATGGATACTCATGCTCTGCTTTACAGATTTTATTTTTTGTAGTAAGGGCTGATATTAGTTCTGCTTTCTCTCTTCTAAGAATTTTCTCTTCTGACCCTTACAGTTAGTTGTTTCTATTTTATTATGAAACGCCAAAAGCATTTTTAGTAAAGTTGACTATTTTCCAATTCTCTAGGAGTACAAAAATACATGAATTAAACATTTTGGGGATTTCTAAAGCCTGTCATTCTTTTCTTGTTGTGTCATCACATGGGAGGACAGTAATTCTGTTATGAGAATGAGTGTAGCAAAAGAATAACTTTTATGTGTTTCTTTTAGTTAATTACATATGAAATCCTATTCAGGAGAAATATAAAAATGAATATAAAATTCCTTTGGGTAGGCTTGTGTCAACGTTAAAAATGGGTTTCTACAAAAGAAAAATAGTCATTTCTTTTTTTTCTATAAAATTAACACCAAAATTTCTTAACTGTTGAAATAAAATGAAATGGAATTTGATATTGGGGTGACCTATGCTTTGTTCTGTCTCATGGCTCTCTTTGAGTCTGTGGAAAATGCAGAGATTCAGAACATGTTCATATCAGCTAATTATTTTTTAGAGAGAGGACAATAGAGAGCCTTGAATTCAGAAGTCTACCTGTCATTTCTGAGTAGAGTCACCTAATCAATTTGAGAGTTATTTCTACTAGTCACTAGTCACATGCTCATTTTTTTTCTGTTTTTTTAAGCTTCCAAAATGAGTTGAATGAATTGAGGGCAAAAAAATGGGAGGAAAAAGAGACTCACACTTTGGTCTATTTTTTCTACTAGAAGCTCACATTATTCCTGGAGTGTTTGTATTAAAAATGCATATTTTGTTTTTACATTTGGCCATAAATCCTTGTTTCTCTGTTCCACTCACAGTCCATTGTCCCAGATGGACAGATGGGAAATGGCATCCAGACCCTTGATCCTAACCAAATTGCCCTTAAATTTTATGCTGCCAAGCTTTGCTAATTCTGTGTTCTCAGCTGGTGTGGCTGTCAGTCCCACCTTCCATCAAAGCTGCCCTTAGTCATGAACTCTTCTCAACTCTTCCTCTCAAAAAGTAAAAGAATTCTTCTAAAATTTTTGGTGGCATTTAAATACCATTTTATTATGTGAATTTCTCATGAATTTCACTCTCAGGTGTTTTGGGTCAGTAGATGAATTCCTAAGAAAATACTGAGAATCCTCAGTGACTTAGCATCCCCAGACCCCACACCCTATCACCATCAGCACCAATATAAAGATAAAAATAGTTATTTCAATTGATGAGTCTCAAAAATTATGATATATAAGGAAAAGTATGCATTGTTTCAGCTTATTTCTGTTGATATTCAGTCTTAGTAAGAAATTATTATTATCCCTTTCCACCAAGTAATAAAATTACTTCATACCTCATTTAAAACATGTACAGAGCCTCCATACACTTATAGTAGCTCAAAGAGCCAACTTCACTTCAAATTAATATACTTATATAAATATATTTATGTTTTATTATTTGATGCGACTTGTCTAGAAGAAAACATATGATCACTAAAAATCCATTATCTAACTTATTCATCCACACTTGTTACCTCATCTCAATTTTATGAGGCACCTGTTAAGGAAAAACAATCACAGTCTTGTACAGATGAACACATCATTTTGGGAAGTTATTGACCACATAGCTTTGATGTATTGGGATTATACTGGTAATTTAAATATTGTCTTGCCTATGGGTTTAATAAAAGCTGATTGGCCAAGGGCAAACCGGAAGTGTGGGCGGGGCTACCAAGCTAAGAAAATTCTGAGTACGGGAAGAACAGAGAGATGCAGACTGTGGCCAGACAGAGCCGCCACAGACACAACAAGGAAATGGCATGAGACACTGAGGAAAGAAGTTGAAATATTGCTCTGAGACAAGGTATCAAGAGCCGCAATGCTGAACAATATGGGCTCAGTTAAGATGAAGGAGCTAGCAAGTTATATGTCTGGGTCCTAGGTCAATGAGCATAAATATAATACAAGCCTTTTTGTGTGATTATTTGAGGCAAAATGGGGCCAAGAGCAAGACTAAACCTTTGGTCCAGGCCCAAAAAGTCCAGCCCAGAACCATTTATAACACTTTGAGTCTAAGGAAACAGTACATTAGACCCTGAGCACCTGGTTGAGGACAATTTTTCCTCTCACAGTTGAGTAGCAAAGAGATCAAGGGGATATCAGCAGTCTCTGGCTGGGTCCAACCTTAATAACCTTAAGATAAAAGACACATATCTATCTCAGCATTCAAAATGTATTCAGGCCTTTCTCTCAGGATGCTTCCCAAATCCTTTTACCTTCATATTCTTCCATTTTATTTAACTTATACATGAAACCACAATGGCATATAATGGAAATTTTTTACTTTTTCTCATGCTTGGAAGCAAACTCAGTATCTGGTTGCATGCTGGACATCATTCTCCCACTGAGTTAAATGCAACTTCTCAAGTAATTTTTAGACTCATATTTATGTATGCCTATTACGTATTTTATACAAAGACAATTATATCTATGAATATATTTTTATTGAAGCATTGCAGCTTGTTATAACAATTTTGTCATTGTTAAGGCATTTAGGAGTACATGCATTCCCACTCCTGCTACAAGATTCAGTACTGACCTTTATACATACATATGTATATGTATATATGTGTGTTTGCACATGTAAATATATATAAATATAAATAAAACTGGTTATTATATACTTCAGAAGCTGTTGAGAATACTTATACATGCGTAGACCATAGAAATATCTGAAAAGTCATTATGATTTTCTTTTTGCTTTTGTTTCTTGAGACTAAGCTGTCAAACCTTGCTTTGAACTCATAACAATCCTCCTCACTCAGCTTATCAAATTCTAGGATTATAGGAATAACTACCATGTTTAGATCAAAAATGTATTTCTTAAACCATGCATTAAATATTGCTTTTCATGACTTTAAACTCTAACAGCAAAATATTCCTGTCATTCAAAAAAGTCATTTGTGTATATTTAAAGAAGCACAAAGCTATACTTGGTATCCATATACAAAATAAAACATAAATAAAAGTCATTGAGTAATTTGAGTACCAAACTATTCATAAAAGCTATTGATAAAATTCCTTTTACTAAAAAAATATTTTAATTGTTTTATAATTAACACACATGGGCTATGAGATAGAAAAATTCAAATTGTTTGAACAAGTGAAATACTTTTTTCTAATATTTTCTATGCTGAACATCCAAGACTTCATAAAATCTTAACACGTTGTTTACTCTGAATTACCCTCTTTATCTAAGAAGTTTGCCATTGAGATACAGCTTAGAAATAGCATGAACATGTTTTTAAAGTCATGTTATTATCTCACTTGATTTTCATACAGTTGAATAAAGCTCCATGGCAGGACATGCAGTATCAACATAAACACCACATTAATTAATTTTCTTTATTATCACTAATGAGGCTTGAATTCTTAGTGAAACTTCTGGTGATTTGAGTTACAGTTCTGTGGAATTTATTAACTTCCTCAAATTAAAAACTGCAGGGTGAGAAAATACCTCATCTTTATGTATATTTTGACATCTTGGAGCACTTTACCTAGTTTACCAAGTTCATCTACCTGAAATATTCTATCATCTTTAGATAGATATTTGGAGTAACAAAGCTGACTAAAGCTGTACTTTATTTCCATTTTAAATAGAAATCAAGTTGGCTGAAGGCTCCATTTCACACTATCTTCCAGTGTCTGATTTCAACTTTTGATTTTTTATCCAAAAGATAAGTAGGATTTCATATTCCTTCAAATAGGAAAAGCTGTACTGTGCCCTTGTAATGGCTTGCAGCTTGATAGACAGATTAATCAGTTGATTGGTAGCTGATAAAGTTTCAGATATAAACATAGAGATGATATGAAGGTATTCAAATGAATTTCATTTGGCTCTGACCTTTGCTTTGATGTGGCCTCTCTATGCCTCCATTTGAACATCATTAACCATGAAATAAAACAGTTATTTTATAACCTTGAAAATTTTAAGCATAATTTCAGAAATCCACACAAACCAAATGACATGTAGGCCTGTCTGAAAGGTTAGGTTTGACCTGAATAAATGACCTCAAGGCAATTCCTGAACTTTAAATAATTCATTGTACGTTTTGGTGATTTTGCTCTGGCTTTCTTTCACAGGCAGGGAGAAGTAACTATATGTTTATTGATGCTAATCTCTGATGCATAATTTTTCAAGCTTCATTCATAGAAGAGAATCACGTTGCAATGGGTGTCAGGCTATTTGGCCTGCTGATCATCACTTAACAGCTCTTATCTCAGAAGTAAGAAATAACTTGGTAGGCAAATGTTGGAAAAGGTCCAATTCTTCTTCAGTTGAAATCTAATGCATGTTCATTGCAAAACAAAACAAAAGAATTTGAAAT
Organism: Sigmodon hispidus; assembly: GCA_004025045.1. Taxonomy (NCBI): domain Eukaryota; kingdom Metazoa; phylum Chordata; class Mammalia; order Rodentia; family Cricetidae; genus Sigmodon; species Sigmodon hispidus. The sequence goes on along the minus strand of PVIH01011912.1, from coordinate 45,331 downwards.
ATCAAAATTCTTAAAGTATTATATCACCAGTTATTTATAATCATGTCTCAAGAGTAACAATTACAATTGTGTTTTTATAGAAATATGTATATGCATGAGTTTATACTTCTATGTACACAAAACTACCATAAATACAATTTTCATTATTACCATTTCTACTCAACATAATTTAATAGATTATTTGGATAGTTTATATAATTTATAAATCATTCAGTTTTATTAATTATTCTCCTAGATTAATACCTATTAATAATAAATCATTTCTAGTGGATTATATTCAATTTAACAGTAAGAAGTAACCTATTCATTTTAATCTAATGCTTTACTCTATGGCTCATGCATGATAGGTACATATAATCACATAAATTTAAATTTTTAAGAGTATAATTATCCTTTACTCAGTATTATAGTTTATTGTACTGATCCTAGTTTGGGGAGAGCATTCTCAAACTCATTACCAGCTAACACCCAGCAACTGCTGTACAGAAAGCAAAAAGATCATGATTTTTGATTGCTAGTTCAATTCAAAGAACTCATTATCTGAGAAAATAATGTATTTAGTCAATTCCCAAGGTTTATCTAATTTTTCTTTTATTACCTGAAAAGCAATTTAACTTAAAATAATTTCCTCCAAATTGTTTCAAATCAAGTACTTTTAGATGACATTTTAGGTTCAGCTTAAAATTGCATATCCAGTGCTAGAGGACAAGGTATGACTCACTGAAGAACTATTTGAGTTCTCTGTTTCAAAGAGTACTTTCCTGGAAGATGGCAGGTTCATGAGCATTCTATGCCTAAACTGAATGCTAAGAACTACGATGTATATAACTCTTTCAGAAAGAAAAGTACATCATGCTTATGTTATAGGTATTAACACAAACTAGTTTACAAAATTTTGTTGAAAAAAATAATACACTACTCACTGAATAATCAGGAGAAATACTTACTTGCAATAAAATTATGTATTTGCTGGTCATTTGGACCAATGGTTCTTTAAAGATTTTTTTTCTTTTGTTATCATTTTTATTATCTTTTTGTCTTTTATTATTTTACATTACTGAAAAAATACCAGGGTGTGATGACCAGCCATGTGCAAATTTGTCACATTATAGATATCTAATTTGGCATTTTTCTTGGTGTTGTTGACAGCTTTCTCCTTTGGCAGTATATGTCAATCCCAAGTCTCCAGGTCTCCATTTGGAGTCCCTATCAAAGACTATTTATTTTTCAAATAGTGCAAATCACTATTGCTAGTATATAATCTGACCATTTGTTTCTACTTTGTGATATCAGTACCTTATCACAACAGGACAGCAATTTTAGCCTCCAAAACAGACAATTGGAAAATATAATAGGTGAATGTAAACTCCATCTTTACTCTTTGATAACTGTCTAATACTGCCACTGGGTCTATTAAATATCTATTGGTGGGTCCTGTGAAAAACCAATTTAATTATTGAATGTTTTCTTTTGCTTGGCTAACAAAAATGTATTCTAAATAGCCTTGATAGAATGCAATACTATTCAGGGCCAGTCATTATTTTTGAAATCCTCAAATTCTACAAGTTTCTTTAAGGAAAAAGCATAGTAAGTTCATGTAGCTTGCTACAAATCCAGTGTAGAAGATTCCTGTGAACATTTCATATGAGTTAGCATTATTTTATTTTATTTATTCCCTGGTGCGTGGGATTTTGTTGCTTTGTTCTGTGTGAGGGAGCCCTCAGAGTGATGGATGACTCACCATGAAACAGCTGTGACCTGACAGGGTTCTTGCTGGCAATGCATTTTCAGAGTAAATTTGATTTATATAAACAATCACCATGATGTCATTGCAGTCTTCTGCTCCAGAATGCGTGGGGTAAGAAGTAAAACCCTCCTCTGGGTGCTGATGGAACAGATGGGCTGCTGTGGACAGCATGCAGATGAGGGGAGAAAGATGACAATGTGTTAGCCTAGTAGCTGGAAAAGCACACAAACAAGACCTGGTTACTATTAAAACTCTAACAGGCCCATTTAAATTCCTAGAAATGATCCCCTTGGGCTGGTGATCATTAGAGTGTGAGCCTAGGTAAAGCCCACAGTGACATTATGGTGTCATCCCTTCTCTTCCTTAGTGTCTGTACATCTGCCCCACAGCATCTCCCTCTTTTGTCCTCTTCAGATCTTTTCTCAGCTTATTTCTTATTTCATAAAAATAATAAATAATTAAAAAATAGTTAAAATCATTATGCTTTCAAGTGTTAATGAGAAACAGGCATAACACCTGCATAGCTGTGACTGCAGTGCATATGTAATGAGAACTTGTGCCTGTTTCTGCTTGAGACACAACCAATCAGAATTATTCCAATTTAAGACCTTTATTTGCTCTCACTGATAAAACTAGGTTATGCTAGTCTCTTTCTAATGTATTTGTGAAAAAGCAACATTTAGTTAAAAAGTACTTATCTCATTCCAGATTTATTTTTTTCTAAAAACCTCACAAACTAGAAAATAATTAATGAATTTCACACATTAATTTGTTTGAGAAACTTGCACTTTTTAAGCATTAACTAAATGTCTGTATTTATAAATTGTGATTTCATTGTAATACTATGACTTCCAGACTCTAAGAGAAAAATATCAAAATAGCTGATGACCACAAGGTGACAGTTGCCTGAGAACACAGGGAGGAACTGAGAGACCAGTGTCCCTTTGATAATCCAATGCATTTAGGAAAAAGTGATACTTACTATAAAAGTCAAGCTGCAGTTCAGGTGCTGCCAGTACCTGAGAATGCCATTTTATTCCACCCTTGTCCCAACAAGATCTTAATTGATAATTTCATGACTCTTGTAGTTTGACATATCTGTGACCTTGTGCCTCTGTTCTTGGGATAACATTACTCATTATTATCTCTTGCCCACCGCTCACAATTTCTTCCCTGTGTTTTTAAAACAATATTTTATTACATTAATATTTCTTGCTTATAAGTTCCCGTAACTAGTTACTTGGATATTACCTCTGTTTCCACAGATACAGGCATGAAAACAAGAGCTGATTCAGTATATTTCTAAGTGTATGCTTCATGTCTAGTTCTTTCTTTTTGTTAATAAGCACATATTAGGTGTGTGAGAATTCACAGACATCTGAAAACATGTAATGTCTTGGGTTTTTTACTGTTTCAATCTCACTGGTTTTTATGGTCATGCATAGATTATTTACTTAATGTTTGTTGATAGAACAATTACATCTAGAAATTAATTTGTTTTTTTTAGATTTATCAGTTCAGTAAAATTAAAATTTTTTAGTTTTTCCTTGTAATTCTTTGATTTTTCTGTGTGTGTGTCCAGATTTCCACCTTTCTATATCTGGTTTTATTAATTTTGGAAGAGCTGGAGAAGAGGGAGTGGGATATGGATTTAACTGAAATGTTACATATGTATATAAAATTATCAAACAATAAAAATATAGCTGTAGGGAAAGTGGAAAGACAATATCAAAGTGGTTTGTTTGGAAGTGTCGGGTGGGTGTTGGTAATGTGTTTGGAAAAGGGGAAATGAGAATATCAAATACCTTGTCTGGAATAAAGTGATATATATGCATGCATGCATATATATATATATAAATATATATATATATATATATATATATAGAGAGAGAGAGAGAGAAGGGGTGAAAATATTTGTTAATTAGATAAAATATGAATGTCCATTCTTTTAAAGTATAAATGGATGGTGGAACTAGACAACATGCTTCATATACTTTACATAGATAGCAACAAAAGAGAACCACTCTTAAGCTGTTAAATGGCTTCACCTTGAGTTATCCATTAAAAAACAATTACTTAAAATGGAATGTAAGAATATTAGGCATCAATAATGTAGTAGAGACCTTCCTCACTTATGAAGGCTGTTGAGGCCCTCACAATTCATATGTGTACCAAAACAAAACAAAAGGATAGGTGAAGACACCAGATTTTAGTGCAAACTCTGTGTTTACTGGTAATAAATGGGATAGGAATGATGCCCTGACTACATTTTCACTTGTCATTTTATCAGTATCAGTTGTACACCAGCCTTTGCGGGATAATCTCAGAGTGGAAAGGTAACCTTGATATGTTAAATATTTCTGTTTTAGTAATTTCACAGAAATTTCCAGACATTATCATTTTTATTTGAGAATGTCAGAGTGCTTATCTGTGTGTGTAGCTGCTTCTCAGTACAGTGGCAGCACTCTGAAGTGATATAATCATTTTTATTCAGTTGAACATAAGGTCTCTCTACTGAGGAAATCTGAATTGTAGTAGAAATACCACTGTGAAATTACTCCATATTCTTAACAAACATATTCTCAGCATCTAAATTCTTTCCATGTAAAATGTTGGTACATACCGTACTGTTGCTGGAGCTGAAACATGTTCCCCTCATTCAATTATATCCTTACCAGTTTTTCGTTTTCAATGGCTTCCTTCACTGCCTATGGTTGGCTGCCTAGAACTTGCTCAAAATACCAGACTGCCTCTGTGTCCTGAGTGAAGGCCTGCACCACTATGACAGGACCTTTTTTTTTTTTTTTTTTTTTTTTCTTTCTTTTCACAAGTAGAAAGTTTAGCTGGGTGAGGACTTGCCCTGAAGGTACCACTCCCTTTAATCTATTTCTTAATTTGTTTATCTCCTAGAAAACAAGATTTATCTCCATTCCACTTCCTGGTGTCCCTTTACTTCTCAAATTGTATATTTTATATTTAACTTCTCCTTTTCTTTATAGATCTGTATAAGAGTGACCACTAATAACATATTACTAGGCTGCTTTGAGATTTCCTATGCCAAAGGAACTAATCCAAAACTCTTCACTTTAGCCTCAGGCTGAGTTCAGACAAGGGCAAGAAGCAGCCACATTCTTCTCCAAAATATCACATGAATGATCTCTAGACTACATACTCAAAGTCTTCTCTAAAACCTTATGAGCCAATTTCCCACAGTTCAAATCACCATCAGCATCACTGTCTGCCATATTCTTAACTAGTATGGTTCTTTCAACAGCTCTTAAAGCATTCTACTGCTTTCGTAACAGGAAATCTCAAAGTCTAAATTTCTTCAAACAAAAGGAATAGTCAGGCCTATCAAAATAACATCCCAATGGCTATAAAGAACATCTACTTTTGTTCATGTTTCTATTACTATGATGACCATGACAACACTAATAAAGGAAAACATTTAATTGGAGGTGGCTTACTGTTTTGGAGGTTTAGTTTATTATCATCATAGGACATGGCAGCATGAAGGCAGACATTGTGCTGGAGGGACTGAGATTTCTACACCTTGATCAGCAGATAACAAATGGAGACTAGCTGTCTCCTGAATGTATATGAGATCTCAAAGGTCACCACCACAGCAACACTCCTTCCTCCACCAAGGTCACATCCCCTAATATTGGCACTTCCTATGGTCCAGCATTCAAACACAGAAGTCTGTGGAAGCCACACCCATTCAAACTACCACATCGAAACACTAAATCATAAGAAAATATAAACTAATAATAGAATTTCAATGTTACTTAAATCAAATGGCATATTAAATAATAATTAATCCAGATCATGAAGAGAATTAAAATTTATGCATTTAGAAACATAATAATGTGCTTTACAACAAAGAAAAACTAATAATTTGGATATTTTATAGAAATTAATTTTATTATTGTTAATGTTTTGTGTTGTTTTCTTATTTGACAATGAATCTGATAATGAAAATTAGATATCTGCTCTATATCAATCAAAATTATATATTCTTTTGCAGAAAGACAACAGACAAATATATACAAACACTAATATTTACAAGGATTTGTGTTTTGAATGAACATGTCAAATTAATAAGTGAAAATCAGTACTGAAATATATATTACATGTAATTCAGTTGGCAATAAATAAGCCAAGAGTGATAGGTTAATCTCCACATTCAACTTGACTGGGATTGAAGTTATCAAGAAAATATACATCACACAGCCCTGAAAGCATCACAAGGAACATTTCCAGAGAGGTTTAAGGGAAGGAAGATCCACCCTGACTGTAGGCACTATCCCATTGGGACAGGGTTCTGACTGTATAAAAACGTCGGTTAAATCAGCTGAGTACCAACTAATGATTGTGATACAGTTTATCAAGCAGCCACCTTGCAGTCCTTGCACCATGCCTTCCTTGCCATCATAGACTGCATCTCCCCAAACTGTGGGCTAAAATGAAGTATAGCAGTGCACGGAAACACAAATAATGACACGAAGACTTATTATTAATCATGAATGCTCAGTCTTTTCTTAGGTTTGTTCTGAACTAGTTCTTACAAATTTAATTAATCCACAATTTTTAATTTATGTTCTGGCACATGGTTTGTTTCCGCATCTCTAGACTGCCCTTCTTGCTTCTTCCACATATGGCTGGTAACTCCAGGTCTCTTCTTCCTCAAGTTCTCTTTGCCTGAAAGTTCCACCCCTACATCTGCCTAGCTATTGACCATACAGCTTTTTATTATACCAATCAAGGTAATACATTTTCACATAGTGTACAAGTATCCCACAACAACAAAGCATTTTCTTCAATATACATTTTTCATTATTTTGTCATAACAATAAAAAAGAAACTGGTGAGAATTAGATGCAGGGCAAAAAAATACAAAAATTCAGCAGGAATATTTTAATATAACAACAACAAAAACCCAGCATCAAACCATTAAGTTAATGTCGAAAGACACAAGAAAGAACATCAAGATGGTCCCACTGGCCAAATTGGGTGACTGTGACTGTGACAAGTATTGGTTGTGACATATTTAAATCCTCCTAATGGAAATAATCTATAAATTCGAATTTTAAAGTTAATCCATTACCTTTGGAAAATGGTAAAAATCAAATAATAAAACTGAAGAAAAAAGACAAAAGAATCAGTACTTTTAAAAAAATGTAAACTCTATATCACTGTTAACGTATAATTGATAAAAGTACTTTTTTAAAAAATCTTGTTGAGTTTTGGAAGTCAAATTACAACATTGTAATTAACTTCTGATGAATAAGTTAGAAAGATAACCACAATAATGATTTCTCTGTTTCTCTGCCTCTGTCTGTCTGTCTGTCTGTCTCTCTCTCTCTCTCTCTCTCTCTCTCTCTAGCTATCTATATCTACACACACACACACACACACACAAACACAATTATTATTAGTCTCCAGACAGAAATACAGGATTTCTACAGTAATTAAATAGAGGCTGTGTTTAACTGTCATTTTACAGTTATCCAGGGGTCATGGTAACATGATAAACTATAATATGAGCCTGCAATTAGAAAAAGTCACAGAAAAACTGCAAACAATCATATATCCTTCAATAAATAACTCTAAAGGAAATGGAAGGTGGGTAGAGTTGGAGATAAGAAGAGATTTAAAAAGCCTATCAATATGGCAAAGCATAGATGACAGTGCAAAGAAGTATCAAAGTGTTAAGGGACAACCTTGGAAATATAAGTCATTTATTTACAATAAATTTACAATATTACTATTGACCCTGTAGAGGCATAAAGTATAGCTGTAAATTTACAATATATTTGTTCCATTTCTTTAGCAATCTTTTGTAAATATTCTGAAATATTTATGAGTAACATGTAGCCACTGCCTCCTGTGTGAGGTCAGAGAAGAGATGATAATTGTCAAATCAGAACAATGTTTCTGTCTTAGTTTAAGTGTTTGTTGTAATAAAACACTAAGTAAAAGCAAGTTCTGGAGTAAAGGTTTATTTTGCTTATTTATCCACAGTTTGAGGGGGAAAATGATGTATACTCAAGTCAGGAAATGAAGTAGAAGCCATGAAGAAATGCTGTTTACAGGCTTGTTCTGCCTGGTTTTCTCTTTTTGCTTTTTTATATACCTTTGAGCCACCTACCCAGGGACAGCATATCTTACAGTAGACTGGGTTTGCCATCATCAATGATCAGCAAGGAAAATGTTCTACAGATTTACCTACTGGGCATTCAGATGTGAGAATTCCCTCAGTAGAGATTATTTTTCCCAGACACCCCTGAGTTTGCATCAGTTTCATAAAAATCAACCAGCCGTGTCTATGACTCTATTGTATTGATTTTCCTTGAGGACATGATTAAATATTCTACATAAAATGGTAAAGGAAAATGGCAATGTCTAGTGATGTAAATGTAGATGAAATTGCACTGTTCACCTGTGGTTTCACAGTAATATCAATCTATACCAACTTTTAACAAAAGAGGATAAAGTACTTCATTAAATCTCATATGTAAAGGTTTAGAAAAATTGGTATCATAGGTATACAACACCATCATCATTAACTGCCACTCGCATCTTTGTAAAATTGCAACAGTATGTCTTTCTACAACATAGTTACATGAATTCCCTGTCTACCATGAGAAATTACTAGCATTTAAATCCTATCTCAAACAAAATGCAAGTCACAGCCCACCATCAAAAGTTGTCTGCTGACCTCAATGGCCTTGTTCTCATACTCATACTCAACTCTGCTTGCAGACACACAACTGTTCTAATGAACATAAATAAAAATGTTTCAATAAATAAATATTAAATGAAAATGTAAAGAATAAAACAAATTAAAAAGTAATCAAAAAAATTATATATTTTATATTAGGAAATGTATTAGTTATTTCTAAAATCAAATTACAATGAGGGATAGAAAATTTTACTTCAAATAATCTGAACTAAAATAATTATTCCCATTGTAGTGGCTACATTTCTGCCATAGTTTTAGATTTAGCATAAATTGAGGCAAAGAGCATAGATTGAGCAAAGAGAGAAAAAATCCTTAGATAGAATCTGTTTTCAGCATAAAAGTAAAACGACTTAGAAGAATGTAGAGAAATATGACCACATTAATTGTGCATTAATTTTATGTTGCTTTCTTTGTCTTCTTTCTTTTTTCTTTTTTAAAGGCAAGACTTAACCAACAAAGCAATCATGACTTTTTTTTTCTCATCTGAGCAGAGGATGACACTAACAACATTATATTTCATGTGCTAGAATTGCCTGAAAACCTCCAAGTCAAAGATATAATTATCTAGCAATTTGCCCATACTGATATTTAGCCTTAACATTCAGAGGGCAACAATCAGGGTTTTGTCATGTGATTTGAAATCTTCACTTCAAACAATCTTTGAGGGCTAAAAATTAATTTCTATGCATCATGTAATTCACATTTTTATCACCAACAACTAGAACTGACCTTTATTATTTGCCACAATTTTAAATAAGAAAAATTAGGTGACTTTCAAGATGTGACTAATTGTCTTACTCACACTCAACTTAAGATTTTTTTTTAAATTTCCAATCCCCTGTTTATCAATTTAATGTATACTACAGATTGGCTATTTAACACTGTAAAATAGTGTCACATTAACTATTTTAATCCAAATTTTCTAATTTGTGTACCTATTCAAACTGACTTATTAGGATAATTTTAATATTATTTTGGTTTTTATGCTGTAGATACATAATAAAAATAATTTATTTTGATGCCTAATAATATTGTGTTTGGATATAGTACAAGGGTTTGCTAAGCACAACAATGTTAGGTAGAAAGGACTGAGAACACTGAACTGCAAACTGTACAAAGAAAGTCATATTCAGAGCAATCATTTAACCAAAGAATTTGGAAAGAAACATAACTTTATATCTTCATAAACAATTCTGGAAAGGTACATTCCCTCTGTGTGTATGTATGTGTGTGTGCATATGTGTGTGATCATAACATAAAATGTACAATAAACAAAAAGAGCTTCCACCAAATTCAGGTTTAAGCATGTTTACAGTACATAATGAGTAATATAGTATTCAAATATCCTAAAAATCTCTCTTCAGGATCTCTGTAGCTAGAGGCTTTTCTGTTGGGGCCCAGACAATGCTCTCCCACCAGCAGTCCTGAAGACATTTAGAAAACTATTACTCAGGGACTTATTTAATTACAAACTATTTGGCATATGGCTTAGAGTCATTACCAACTGGCTCTTATAATATCTTTTAATCTACATATTGTCATATGTTTTCTGGTTTTACATGTTCCATTATATCTTGCTTTCTGTACTGCAGCCTGCAGCTTTTATTGACCTCAACCTCCATTTTCTTTATCTCTTATATTATTATGAGGCCGCAATTACCCTAATACCTAAGCCACTCAAAGACATATCAAAGAAGGAGAATTACAGACCAATTTCCCTCATGAATATTGATGCAAAAATTCTCAACAAAATTTTGGCAAACCATATACAACAATATATAAAAATATCATCCACCACAACCAAGTAGACTTCATCCCAGAAATGCAGGGATGGATGGTTTAACACACGAAAAACTGTACACGTCATCCATCATATAAACAAACTAAAAGAAAAAAATCACCTGAACATATCCTTAGATGCTGAAAAGGCCTTTGACAAAATCCAACACTCCTTTATGATAAAAGCTCTGGAGATATTAGGAATAAAGGGAAAATATTTCAATATAATAAGGGTGATTTACAAGAAGCCAACAGTCATGATCAAACTTAATGTAGAAAAACTCAAAGCAATCCACTAGAATCAGGAATTAGACAAGGAGGTCCTCTCTCCCCATATCTTTTCAATATGCTTCTCGAAGTTTTAACTAACTCAATAAGAGAATGAAAAGAGATTAAGATACAGATTGGAAAAGAAGAAGTGGAACTATTTCTACTTGCAGAAGATATGATTGAATACATAAGTGACCCACAAACTTCTACCAGGGAACTTCCACACCTTCAGCAATGTAGCTGGATACAAGATTAACTCAACGAAATCAGTAGCCCTTCTATACACTAATGATAAAAGGGCTGAAAAAGAAATAAAGGAATCATCACCCTTTATAATAACTGCAAATGACATTAAATTCCTTGGAGTAACTATAACCAAAGAAGTAACAGGCCTATTTGACAAAAATTTTAAATCACTGAAGAAAGAAATTGAAGAGGATATCAGAAAATGGAAAGCTCTCCCATGTTCCTGGATAGGTAGGATCAACATAGCAAAAATGACAATTCTACCAAAAGCAATCTATAGATTCAATACACTTCCCATCAAAATCCCAACACAATATTGTTTGGACCTTAAAAGAACAATACTCAATTTCATTTGGAATAACAGGAAAGCCAGGATTGCCAAAAACATTTTGCTCAACAAAAGAATTTCAGGAGGAATCACCATCCCTGACTTCAAGTTATACTATAGAGCTACAGTAATAAAAGCATCCTGGTACTAGCATAAAAACAGATTTGTGGATCAATGGAATAGAATTGAGGATCCAGACATTAACCCAAAAACCTATGAACACCTGATCTTTGACAAAGAGGCCCAAAATATTCAATGTAAAAAAAAAAAGATAGTATCTTTAACAAATGATGTTGGCATAGCTGGTTGGTAGTGTGTAGAAAAATGCAAATAGATCCAAGGCTGTCACCTTGAACAAAACTCAAATCCAAGTGGATCAAAGAACTCAACATAAACCCAGCCACTCTGAACTTGATAGAAAAGAAAGCGGGAAATACCCTTCTACAAATTGGTACAGGCCACCACTTCCTAAATATAACACCAGTGGCATGGACACTCAATCCACAGTCAATAAGTGGAATCTCCTGAAACTGAGAATGTCCCTGTCCAGCAGGTCCAGTTATTCAAGGGTTTTGAGGGGGAGCCACCTGTGAAGCAAATGAGGGGAGAGAGAGGAAGCCAAGCGCATAAAGAACGACAAGAGTCTGAGTCACGTCAAGGCTTCGTATATTGAGTGAATGCTGAGGCTTTTTAAGCAGTGCTTTTGGAGAGGAGGGTGCAAGGCTCCAGGCAGGGAGGGGAAGCAGAGAGAGGGGAGTTAACCGAAGAGGAGAGTGAAAAATTATCAGAGGAAGTCCGGGTGGGCAGGATCTCTTTGGTCCCATGATTCTGCAGCTGACTGATTACTGTTTGAAGCCCTATCTAAATGTACATTGTATGATGGGCCAAGGACATCCCATTTTTTGCAAGGCCTGCAGTTTAGCGAAGAACACCTTATCATGGGAGACTCCATGAAGCTCACTTCTGTAACTAACTAAGGATGCCTAATCTTGAAGGACTACAAGAAGCCTGTTTTTGCAAAGCCAGTAATTTACCAAGGATGCTTCATCCAAGAAGCAGGAAATTCTAAATAGTCCTGGGTCAGTCTCCAACATGAGAAGCTCCTGTAAAGCCAAGGACACTGTCAACAGGACAAAATGACAGCCTAAAGAATCGGAAAATATTTTCACCAACCCTACAAGTGATAGAGGACTGATCTCTAAAATATATAGACAATTTAAGAAATTAGAGCCCAAAACCTTGAATAATACAATTAAAAAAATGGGATTTGGAACTAAAAAGGGAATTCTCAGCAGAAGATTTATGCATAACTGAAAGGCACTTGAAAAAGTTAACATCTCTAGCCATCAGAGAAATGCAAATCAAAACAACTTTGAGATATCATCTGACACCTGTCAGATTGGCTAATATAAAAGACACAGATGAAACCTTATGCTGGAGAGGTTGCAGAGAAATAGGAACACTCCTCCATTGTTGGTGGGAGTGTAAGCTTGTTCAGTCACTCTGGAATGCAGTATGGTGGTTTCTCAGAACACTGGGAATCAATCTTCCCAAGGACCCAGCAATACCACTTTTGGGTGTATACCTTAAAGATGCACATTTACTCTCCAAAGGCATTAGCTCAACTATGTTTATAGCAACATTATTCGTAATAGCAAGAACCTGGAAAAACCTAGATGTCCCTCAACTGAAGAATGGATTAACAAACTGTGGTACATCTACTCAATGAAGTACTACTCACAAGTAAGAAAAAATGATATTCTAAAATTTGCAGGCAAATGAATGGATTTAGAGAATATCCTCCTGAGTGAAAGATAAACAGGGGATATGTACTCACTCATTAGTGGACGCTAAACAAAAAAAAAAAAAAAAACAAAAAAAAAAAAACAAAAAAAGGAAAAAGCATGACCACCAATTAGCAAACCACAACCACTGAACAACTTGGGATCTCAAACACCTTGGACTGACAACTTGGATCCCACTCCCCCTAGAGGAACACCTGACTTAGTCTCAATTTTGGGGGGAGAAAACTGGATCTGCCAGGAGTGGAGGCTGAACTGAGCAATATTGAGACATTAGAACAATGAGACATTGACACCTTGGGACTTCCTGCCCATGCTGGGGAAGAGATGGGAAGATGTGGACAAAAGAGAGTTACCTGAGTGTGTGGGAGGGGGAAGGACTTGAATAAGGATATATATAGATAGAAAATGTGACTTCATTCATAATAATAATAAAAAAAAAGAAACAGCACCTATAAGCATCAAAGATCATGGCAGTCCATCATGGGCAGCTTTTTAGAACAGACTTGGTTGTGAATGCTCCTTCAGAGGATTCTTAATGAACTGAAAAGCTCACAGGCAAACATGCTACAGAAACACCACATTCTTCTTACTACGCTTTATTCCTGAGACTATTGACAGAGGAGATGAGAAGAAGCATTTATTACCATATCTACATCTGCTTAAAAACAGCCAGAGCAGCTCTCCCCACCCCCTAAGATGCATTCTACCAGCATGCAGAGTTCCCTGGAGAGTGTTTCTGTGCTTAATGCCTTTTCACTAGAGGCCATTACCATTGACTATTGAATAAATTCAATGCTTGGCTGGTGATGATAACAGGAAGGCAGTGCAATTCTTCAACTCTAAAATTAAAAGAAGTAGCTGGCAAAATGACTTAGGACCTGACAAGCTAACTTTGACCTCCAGAACCCACGTGGTGGAAGAAAAGAACCGACTTCCCCTTATCTCCACACACTCACACTTAGTGCAACTCCAAAAAATAAAGACCATAGATCCTCTGAAAAAAAGTTGTATCAATAAACAAAAATTCATATCAATGTAAATTTTCAAAACAAGTAGATTATTTTTAAAAGTAAATTTAATAATCTACTCTTTTATTCTATCATATATATTTTCTTTTTCCTTTTTTATATAAAGTGATTGACTATGACCCACAATCAAATCCTCTAAACAAAAATAAACATCTATAATAATATGTTTGGAGAATATAGGCATAGTTTTCTAGGCTACTTGCTGCTGATTAGTGTGCTAATAATTTTTGAGAGTCCCTGAGGCTAGATCATCTTAGCAATGTTGATGTTGGATCATGAGTTACATCTCTTTCCATCAAATTTTTCAGGGGGTCTTTTTTGATCAAATCATATTAGCATGGAAGCAATTTATTGGTTCTCATCTTCTGTGAAAATAAAAACAGATCCTCTTTTCCAAAGCAACATATCCTTAGACCCAAATTTCAAAATCAAGATACCTTTAAAATATATATGTTTGTTTATCCTAACAAACTTCACAATTAAATGTTTTTTGGCAGTTAGCTCATTAACATTTAAAAAATTAAAAGAAAACACAGTAATATACTTAGCCCAGACTCTTTGTGTATTTTCTATCTTTACATGTCTTAGTGTATTTTATTACTCTATTCTATGTTTTAAAAGACTTCCTTTACCCTTTATCTTTTCTCTCCCAAACCTTCATTTTTTTTTTTTTTTTTTTTTTTTTTTACGTACAATGTAACCTGGTTAGAGGTTTTCTCCATCCAAATCTACTTTATTGTGTATCTTTAATTATCTTTTAACCAGGAGAGTTTTTAAGTTGCTAGCTAGGACCCTTGACTGTGTAGCTAGGACCCTAGACTGCTGATTTCACCCCACTCAGCTTTTCAACATGATGGAAGTTTGTACTCTTATCTAGAGAAAATAAGGAACAATTTTATCTTCTAGGGACTCTGTCTCAGTTCTAGTTGAAGTTTATTTACTTCGCCTGACAGTATTTAATACAACTCCCAGAGTACATCTTAGCTATATCTAGAAATGCTATCCCTTTCATTCAAATTAAACTTTTGGATGTACCTGCCAGTTGCTATACAGTGGTATATGCTATCATGGCTACTTGAGCAACTTAACCTGCATCACATCTCACAGGGGAATATCAGTAGTGTGTATATAGTTACAGTTACACCACTCCTTACTTTTTTCTTAGTTTCTTAGTATTCCATGGTTCTTCTCAAAGACTGATTGTGCTTGAGAATGCCTTGAGAAGTAAGAAATGGTTCTTCCTGCTTTGAGTTGTTTTCAAGTAGTTCACAGGAATTCAAGGTTCATTTTTGTGTAGACTGGAATGCTTACATTATAGCAACCATTTTTGCTCTTGTCTTCTTTGGCCTTTTAATAACTCTGCTTCTCAGTCACAGAAAAGCATCCATTAATTCTTTTTTTGCCTCACTGCTCCATGCCTTATATATGGAATCCTCAGTTAATATAGATGTGAGACACTTAAACAACATTTATACAAACTATAAACACACAAAGCAGTATTTTTTTAATTTAAAAGTGTTTTTTAAATTTTACATGCCAACTGCAATTCCCTCCTTCCTCCTCTCCTCCCATTGACCCCTCAACTCTCTCTCCCATTCATTTCTCAGAAAGGGGAAGGCCTTCCTTGTTGAGCCAACCAAGTCTTGCATATCAAGGCAGAACCAAGCCCCTCTCATGTGTATCAGGGCTGAGTAAGGTGTTCTTCTATAGGGAATGGACTCCAAAAAGCAATTTCACATACTAAGGATAAGTCCTGATCCCACTACCAGAGGCCCCACAAACTTCCCAAGCCACACAACTGTCATCTACGTTCAGAAAGTCTAGTTCAGGCCATACAAGTTCCTTAGCTGTCAATCTAGAGTCAGTGAGCTCCCAGTAGCTCTAGTCAGCTGTCTTTATGGTTTTCTTCATCATGATCTTGACCCCTTTGCTTATATCATACCTCCTCCCTTTCTTCAACTGGACTGGGAACCCTAGACAGTCCTTAGGTGACAATTATTGGAAAAACTTTGTCACTTGGCTCTTAAAATATACTATTAAAGTATCACAATTTTACTATCAATTATAAACATATAAAATAAGAGCTCCAGGTCTATTATTTACTTATATCTTAGAAATATTAAGAATTAAAACATTTTATTAATTTTCAAGTGTCCTGAGTACTGTGTATAATGTCTCTTTCCCTTGTTATATTGAATAACCATCTTTACTTTGCTTTCAAAGCTATATAATACTTTTGTTTAATCTTAGATTAGCAAGGTCACTTTTTCCTGTGTATCTTCAATAAAATATCTTTAAGAATTCTTACTATAAGATATTTTCTGGTGTCAGCTCCTCTGAAATGGCATCTGTCAGAACCACTTACCTCATTTTTGTCTGTAGCTCAACTTCAGTTCCTTCATGGGATGACTGCATTCTCCTACAGTGTCAGTCTGATGACCTTATAAATGCATGTGTATAAGTTTATTCATTCTCAGTTGAGTTATACTTTCAGGATTCCATTTTGCTTGCTTTGTTGCACTTTTGTGCTTCCTAACCATTTTCACTGTATGCCTTGGTATACATTTTTGTAAAATGACAGGAGAATTCAGCACTAGGAGGTCAATCAGCAACATAGTTGCATGCATTGCTGTCTATTCAAGAGCTTTAAAAGATGCATCAGTGATCACTCTTTACAATATACATCTGTCATTGTGAACTAAAAAGTATGGTGGTATCTATGTTTTATTCATTATAAATAGTTTTATATCATGGTGACTGAAATTAAAACTTTTTTATGGGGGACTGATTCAATTTAAGTATCTGGAATTTTTATATATCAAATTCCCTCATTTTGGAGTTACAGCCAGTTGTTTCTGCAATGAGGGTGTTGAGAATTAGACTTTGGTGTTGTGGAAATGCATCCAGTACTTTTACACACCGATCTGTCTCTCCAGACCCTATAAGTTAATACCTTTCCAAGATTTGTAGCTGCATTTTAAAAATTACCATTGAAATTATTTATATACATTTTTATATTCATAAATGATTCATTGGATAACTAATATGGATCACTTTTGCCAAGTAGTATAGTTGAGCATGTTGTTGGTGTCTTTGCTTGTCTTGTGTTTGCCATGTTTGGCTTGGTTTTATTTATTGTTATTATTATTTTTCATTTCTCTTCATTTTGTCATGTAAAAAATACTAATATGCTTTTATAATCTGATGATAATAAACTCATACTTTACATATATTCTGAACATTTTCAGTAATATTTCAACAAGCTGCTATGATATTTTAAGAAGACCTTTAAATAAATATGAATTTTTTGCTACTCTTCTTTGATGTGTGAAGCAGATTATTAAAATAGTCAACTAAAATGACAGTTATGATAATAATGTTAAGATTTATGATAGTAGTGTATGAAGTTGCTTTAAAGTCATTATATAAAGTAAAGTTGTATATTTAATGTAAAATTATCATTAAAATTTTGAACAGGCTTAGGAAAAATAAGACAAAGTATCTATTATCCCAACTATGAAAGAAAATCGACAAACCATGAAGCAGGTTGTGATTTCATGCTGAATTGTAGACATGAGGAATAAGAGAAAGCAGAACACAGAACACTGGTAACTGTGCATCACAGTTCCAATGATCAAGCTGAAAACCCTTAAACTGGTCATGTACTATCTACTCAGGCAGGTGAGAAACAGTAAAAACAGCATTTATATGAATTATGTGCATTACAAAATCAAAGGAAGAGGTAGCACAATCACGTGACTTATTAGTGTAAATCCAAAGGAAGACTTTCAGAGTGAGGGTTATGTAGTTCCCTATTTACTTACTTACTTACTTACTTACACACACACACACACACACACACACACATATTAATAAAGGTTGGAAATATCTATGGCTTTCAGAAGCATTACTAATACTTACTGATTATACAAATAAAGCAACACAATTCTATCATTACTTTCATCATTTCAATTGCTTCCTGCAATTTTCTTTCTGAAAAATAATCATTTCACACTTTGGGTTGTGTTTTTTTATCAGTGATAACATTATATATTAAAATAATATTTATTTTATATGACCATTTCAATTTTGTGAATGTCAGAAAAATTCAACAAATATCACAGATTAACACAAATTTGAATGTGGAAGACTATCAGTAACATACTTGATGGCTTTTATAGTTCCAAGAACATATTATGATTTTGTAAATGATACATTACTGATTTGATGGCAAAGATAAAAACTGTAAATTAGTCACACTTTAAACTAATTTATCTTAAGGCATCTTTCTGTATTTTTGTCATAAAAGTGATGCAAACAAATTAATCTTATGTTCTTTTTCTTTTAACCTCATGCTAAACGTAGTATTAAATTGTAAAAGTCCACCTTACTCACCTCACATTTGAGGTGACCACTCCGAAGAAAAATGAGAATTAATCTCCCCACTGTACAACTCTACAGCATTTGTTTACTTGGTCTTGTTAAAATTCTGCACTGCTGCCACATTAAGCAAAACTTTCTGCCACATATAAAATGAAAATATTTCAATTTTTTCCTTATACTTTTGAAATCCTAAAATGTGCTTACAGAAATTATTTCATTTTTGAAGTAACCAAGTTAATGAACAATGTATAATTTTGCCATGAAAATGGCACTGAATAACATAGCTTATTCATATAGAAATTACTATGTTACTAAAGACTAAGGTTCTATTTAGGCAAGCATGCTGTCTTCAGACATTTTAATTCATTACTTTCTATGCTATAAGAGCAACTTCAAGTCAAATAGAATTGCAATTGGAGTCAAGACAGGCTGGAGGTTTTATATCTGCCCTATTCAGTCTCTGCTCAAGTTCTTTAAACAGAATACATGTAGTCACTATCTCACAACTGAACAAAAATTAGCCTCCAATTTTTCCAATTCATATTTTCACCTGTGACCCCAGTAACATTAGATGTGTCCAATTACTCTGACCTCTTTCTCCAGGTGACTGAAAATGCAAAACAACTTTTCCCATAAGAACTTAAGCCATTTCCTGCTAACCTGTAAGGTCATAGCTCAATAACTATGTTCCTGCCAATTAAATTTTTCTTTTTTTAAGTCACTATAATGTCAAAAATTTGAAAATGAATTTCAAGAATATTTGTATTGTTGAAAAATGGTAGGGAAAATTGCTTCTGATATCATACTTTGAACTTGTATCATTTATACCAGAGGCAATTGTATAACCCCAATCCTGATTAGTTTATAGCTCTAATCTTATTTATAGAAAAAAGGAGAGACTAACTGAAGGACAGATGTAATTTTATTCTTTAGTATGTCAATCATTTTTGCTTTTGCTGCAGTATATAAATTCTCTAGCCCCTTTCACCTTCCATCCATTCTCATTTTTCCTAACAGTTAAAAGTGCATTTGGTTCCATTGCATTTAGTTGTGAAAAGTACTCTACTATTATAGACAGAAGAAAATCTCTAAAAATGATAGGAACTTATAGTTATCCCAGAGAAAGAAAATGGTTTCTTATTCTTTAAAAATAATACAAACTCTAGCCCAAGAAGATATGAAAACTGAATAATGTAAGGATAGACACACTTAGCCAAGTACCCATTTTCTTTAAAAAGGAATGTTTGTTTGGGAGCATAACTTATACTACACAAATCAAGAATTAAAAATGGCAATATTTATTGATCAGAAAATAATTGGAAAACATTAAAATGAAAAAAGGCAAATTATAATAAATAATATTTTAGAATTTTTTTCATTTTTTATTGTTTGTTTGCTTGGTTGATTGAGTTTTTTTCCTTTAAAAATCCTACTCTATTTTCTTAATAACTCACTATTTTCTAAGAAACAATGCTGGGAAGGGATTCTGATTCTCCAAAGCATGTTATTTATCATTTCCTCCATTCTGTAGCTCCAATATCCTCTTTTGCTTCACACATTATCATATCACCAAGAGGAACAGTATTTACTAAATTTATGTTGGAAATAATGTAGAATTCTGGTCTTCAAAGCCTTCATAATAGGACTTCATCTTACTTCACTTATTCTATTTTCCACTGTGATTATATGAGCATTCACTATACCTGGTTACTGATTTCTTCATCTGTCAGAATGCACATGTGTACTTATTTTGTTCATTGTTTGGTAATATGCTATTTTGTGTGCACAAATCCTATCTATTTCTAATAGTCAAGTTTGAGTCTAACATTTTTATTTCTGTATGTTAAGATACTTGAGTATTTAATTTAAGATTTCATACAAAAGAATTACATCATTTCCATACGAATCTCTCCTTCTTCCATGCCAACTCTCACAGGGTCCCACACCCAAATCAGTAACTTTGGCCTCTGAATTTGAAAGAATCCAGTTTCTCCAGGGATAAAGGACAAGCCCCCGGGTACCTCATTCAATTCCATGTGATCAGCCCTAAACACATGTACACATAAGCAATCCTAAGTCACACATTCTTAATGAGCCTCCTTAGAAAATCATTTGCCCTTATTAGTCCACTTTCTTTCAAGTGCTCAGATGGTTAATACAGAACTTTCAACCTAAGTTTTTAAAATGAGAGTAATGTCTTGCTTTGACATAATTCTGTCCTTGTGTATTGGTTTACTTTCCACATACGTTGTTAAACCACTCAAGGAACAAGTTCAAATCCCTTGGGATTTGATATTCATATACATTAAGTAATAAAAATCTGATGTTATTCTCTAAAATAAAACTTGTGATAGAACATAAATATGCCAAAAATACATGAAATAAATGAAAATTAATACCTAGCAGTTACATTATTATTATTTTTAAAACCTAAGCATTTTTCAAATATTAATAGTTTACATCAAAATTCTCTTTGAGATAAGAAAATTTACTTTTACCATTTTCATATTTCCTAAAATTATATTAACTAACAAATCAAAAGTATATATTTGGTGAGCAATATGGTTATTAGGAGTAGATATTTACTGATCATGAAATAACATCACGATAGGCACTTATTAGTTCTTTGTGGAACAATGTCAGTGATTCACAATATATTACAATTAACCATCATCACAATATTACCCAATAGCCTTCTCCAATTTATGCCTTCTACTGAACAAAATCTATATATTACTAGTAAACCCTGTTGTATGCTTCTGTGTGACTGGCTATATTACACTCTGTATAATTCTTCACATTATTCACTTAATATTCTCTAGGTTCTACCTATACTTCTACTTATAAGGCCAAGTAGTGTTAGACTGCATTGGAAGACAGTCTCTAGTGGAGACTAGAGAAGTGGTAAACAAGAGAAAATATTAGTGGGGTCTCCCTAAACAATAAATACATATTCTTTTAATTAATTTATTTTTTTTATTCAGATAAAGTCACATTTTCTATCCATGTATACCCTTATGCAAGGTCCCTTCTCCCTCTCACCACCTCTGGTCACTCTTTCTTCTCCACGTCTCCCCATCTCCTCTCCAGCAAGGGCAGGAGGTTCCAAGGCCCCAATATTGCTCAGTTCAGCATCCACTCCTGGCAGATCCAGTTTCCTCCCCCCAACATCAAGACTGGGTCAGGTGTTTCTCTAGAGGGAGTAGGATCCAAGGTGTCAGTCCAAGGTGTTTCTGATCCCAAGCTGTTCAGTGGTTCTGGTTTGCAGCTTGGTCATCCTTTGCTTTTTTGTTTAGAGTTCACTAATGAGTGAGTACATGCCCTGCTTATATTTCTGGGTTTGAGATACCTTGCTCAGGAGGATATTCTTCAAATCCATCCATTTGCCTGCAAATTTTAAGGTATCATTTTTTCTTACTGCTGAATAGTACTCCATCGTGTAGTGTACCACAGTTTGTTAACCTTGGGACCTACTGTCCTTGCTGGGAAGGAGATAAGGAGATGGGGAGAAGAGTGACTTGTAGGTGTGGGAGGGGAAGGGCATTTGAACAAGGAGATACATGAATAAAAAATGAGACTTTATAAATAATAAAAAACGAGAAAAAAGAATGCATGAATTGAGAGAATCAAGGAGATGCTTAATCTAGGTACGTAAACAAGAACAGATGCAATCATCAACAGCAAAATATGAAAGATAGAAGATAAAATCTTAGGCATAGAAGATATGATAGATAAAAATTATGCAATGGTCAAAGAAAATGTTAAATCTAATAAATTTCTGACACAAAATATTCAAGGTATCTGGGACAATATAAAAAGCCAAAACCTCAGAATAAGAGGAATAAAAGAAGGAAAAGGATCCTAGATCAAAAGCCCAGAAAATATTTTCCAAAAAATTCATAGAAGAAAAATTATCTAAAGAATAAGATGCCTATAAAAGTATAAGAAGCTACCAGAACATCAATAGATAAGAACAACAAAGAAAGTCCCTATACCACATAACTGAAACACTAAAGATATAGAACAATAAAGGCTGCAAGGGAAAAACTAAATAAAATATAAAGGCAGATCTAGTAGAATGACACCAGACTTCTCAATGGAGGCCGTAAAAGCCAGAATGTCTTACAGTCTCTTAAAAACTAGAGATGCATGCCCAGACTACTATACTGAGCAAAACTTTCACTCACCAGATATGGAGAAAACAATATATTCCATAACAATGTCAAATTTAAACAATGCTTATCCATAAATCTAGCCCTACATAGGGTACTAGAAGAAAAACTCCAACCTAAGGAGGTTAACTAACCCATGAAAACACAAAAAATAAATAACACACACACAGGAGAAAGAGAGAGAGAGAGAGAGAGAGAGAGAGAGAGAGAGAGAGAGAGAGAGAGAGAGAAATACACTACTACCACCACCAACAACAGCAACAAAATAAGAGGAATCAACAATCATTGGTCTTTAATATATCTCAATATCAATAGTCTCAATTCCCCAATAAAAAGACACAAATGGGCTAACTGAATGGATTAAAAGACAACAATAAAAACCAGCATCCAATCTTTTATTGCATTCAAGAAATACATCTCAACATCAAAAATAGTAATTACCTCTGCGTAAAGGATTGAAAATTTTTTTCCAAGAAAATGAACCCATGAAGTAACATAGCGTAGCTATTCTAATATCTAACAAATACACTTACAACCAAAATTAATAAAAGATAGGGAAAGACACTTCATACTTTTCAATGAAAAACCCACCAAGATGACTTCTCAGTTCTTCACATCTATAGCTCAAATGCAAGGACACCCACATTTGTAAAAGGAACCTTACTAAAGCTTAAATCACAAATCAAGCCTCAGACATTAATAGTAGTAGAATTCAATACTTCACTCTCAACAATAGTTAGGTCATCCAGACAAAAAACTAAACAGAGATAAAATGGAGCTAACAGATGTTATAAAACAAATGGACCTAAGAGATACCTACAAACATTTCACTTGAGCACAAAGTAATTTATCTTCTTCTCAGCACCTCAGAGAGTTTCTCTAAAGTTGATCATTTACTCACTCCTAAAGCAAGTCTTGAGAGATAGAAGAAAATTGAAATAACCCCCTGTATTCTGTTAGACAACCAAAGATTAAAACTGGATTTTAATAACAGAAAGCCTACAGATTGTGGAAATTCCCAGGAAATCACAAGGTTGACTATTTTATTCATAGAACCACATACCAAAGTTAAATCAAAGTCACCTTATTAATTTAAATAAATCTATTACCTCTAAAGAAATAGAAGCAGTAATTAAAAGTTTCCCAACCAAAAAAGCCCATGGCCAGATGGTGTCATGTTGAAATTCTACCAGAATTTAAAGAACTAAAGCGAATACTCCTCAAATTATCCCATAAAATAGAAACAGAAGAGTTGCCAAATTCATTTTATGATGCCATAGTCAGCCTGATAATAAAACTACATGAAGATTCAAAAAAAGAAAGAGAATTAAAGATCAGTTTCTCTTACACATACATACCAAAAAAAATGTTGTAAGCATACAAACTGAATTCAAGACAACATCAAAGAGATCATCTACCATGATCAAGTGGGCTTCATCCCAGAGATGTGGATATTGTACAACACACACAAATCTGTCAATGTAGTCCACCATATAAACAAACTGAAAGAAAACACACACATATTCTCCTCACTAGATGCTGAAAAATTCTTTAAGAAAATCCAACACTGCTTCATAATAAAAGTCTTAGAGAGCTTTTCATTTTCTGATATCTTCTTCAATTTCTTTCTTCAGTGATTTAAAATTTTTGTCAAATAGATCTGTTACTTCTTTGGTTATAGTTACTCCAAGGTATTTAATACTATTTGAAGCTATTATTAAGGGTAATGTTTTCCTCATTTCTTTTTCAGCTTTTCTATCTTTAGTGTATAGAATGGCTACTGATTTCTTTGAGTTAATCTTGTATCCTGCTACATTGCTGAAGGTATTTATCAGCTGTAGAAGTTTCCTGGTGGAATTTTGTGGGTCACTTATGTATACAATCATATCATTTGAAAATAGAGATAGTTTTACTTCCTCTTTTCCAATTTGTATCCCCATAATATACCTTCATTCTCTTATTGCTTTAGCTAAAACTTCGAGACCTATATTGAATAGATAAGGGGAGAGAGGACATCCTTGTTTAGCTCCTGACTTTAGTGGGATTGCTTTGAGTTTTTCTCCATTAAGTTTGATACTGGCTGTCGGCTTCTTGTAAATCGCCTTCATTATATTTAGGTATTCTCCCTGTATTCCTGATCTCTCCAGGACTTAATCATAAAGGAGTGCTGGATTTTGTCAAAAACTTTTTCCACATCTAAGGATATGATCATGTGGTTTTGTTCCTTTAGTTTCTTTATATGATAGATAACATTTACAATTTTTCGTATGTTGAACCAGCCCTGCATTTCTGGGATGAAGCCTACTTGGTCGTGGTGGATGATATCTTTTATACATTGTTGTATATGGTTTGCCAAAATTTTGTTGAGAATTTTCCCATCTATATTCATGAGGGAAATTGGTCTGTAATTCTCCTTCTTTGTTGTGCCTTTGAGTGGCTTGGGTATTAGGGTGATTGTGGCCCCAAAAAAGGAATTTGGCAATATTCCTTCAGTTTCTACTGTGTGAAATAGTTTGAAGAGTAATGGTAGTAATTCTTCTTTGGATGTCTGGTAGAATTCGGCACTGAAACCATCTGGACCAGGGCTTTTATTTTTGGGGAGGTTTTTAATGACAGCTTCAATTTCCTTAAGAGTTATAGGCCTGTTTAGGTAATTAATCTGATCTTCATTTAATTTTGGTAGATGGTTCCTGTCCAGAAAGCTGTCCATTTCTTCTAGGTTTTCCATTTTTGTGGAATACAGATTCTCAAAATATGATCTGATAATTCTCTGTATTTCCTGGGGGGCTGTCATTATGTCCCCATTTTCATTTCTGATTGTGTTGATTTGAACACTCTTTCTCTGTGTTTTGATTAGTTTGGTAAGGGCTTATCTATCTTGTTAACTTTCTCAAAGAACCAACTCTTAGATTCGTTGATTCTTTGTATTGTTCCTTTTGTTTCAATTGTACTGATTTTAGCTCTAAGTTTTATTATTTCCTGCCTTCCACTCCTTCTACTTGAGTTCGCTTCTAATTGTTCTAAGGCGTTCAGGTGAGCTGTTAGGTCTCTAGTGTGGGATTTCTCTAGGTTTTTCATATAGGCATCTAGCGCTATGAATTTTCCTCTTAAGACTGCTTTCATTGTGTCCCACAAGTTTGGATATGTTGTAGATTCATTTTCACTGAATTCTAGGAAGACTTTGATTTCTTTCTTAATTTCTTCCTTGACCCAGAGATGGTTGAGCTGAGTGATGTTTAGTCTCCATGAGTTGGTAGGCTTTCTTTGGGATTTGATGTTGTTGAACTCTAACTTTAGCCCCTGGTGTTCCAATATGTTACAAGGGATTATTTCCATTTTTTTGTATCTGTTGATATTTACTTTATGACCAATTATGTGGTCAATTTTGGAGAAAGTTCCATGAGGAGCTGAGAAATATGTATATTCCTCAGATTTTCCATTTCCATCTTTGCCTCATTTTGTGCCTTTTTTATTGCTTCTATTTCAGCTTTTAGTTCCTGGCATGTTTCTTTCATAGATTTGTTCATCTCTTCCAAATTTTGTTTGTATTTTCTTCTATTTCTTTAAGGTTATTTTTCATATCTTCTTTGAGAGCTTCGATGATCACCAAAAAGGAATTTTTGGTGTTGCTTCCTTCTGTTTCCTTTTCATTGCTCAGTTCAGGTCTTGTATTTGTAAGATCGCCACTCTCTTCTGGAGTTACCTTGCTGTTCTTTGTATTAATATGTAAGTTTTTGCATTGACGTTTGCCCATGGCTTCAGTGGTTGAAGATTAGGTGGCTCCTTGTCAGTTGTGGCACTCGGACTTGTGCACCTCCTGTCACCCTTCTGGGTCCCAGATGTTATCTGTTTGTTCAGTTGGAGGTGGAAGTGGGTAGCCATGCAAATTCCCTCTGCAGCAGCTGTGGGTATAGTGACAGGCAGACTTTATCTGTGCCTGCTACAGAGTGCGCTGGGACTCACTCTGCAGACAGCACCTGGTCCCGGAAGCAGAAGCAGAACCGATGGGAGCTCAACTCTCCCTCCCTGGCTGGGATAAAAGTGCTTGGGCCTGGTGACCCCTCCTCACCCCTGGGCGGGGTCTGAGTCTGTCCTTCAGGGACTCCTGTTATTATCTGTTCCCTCACTTGGTGGTGGAGGTGGGTAGCCTTGCAAATTCCCTCAGCAGCAGCTGTGAGTATGATGATAGGCAGACTTTATCTGAGCCTGCTACAGAGTGCGCTGGGACTCACTCTGCAACAAATAGTTCTTGACAAATGTATCTCAAATGGCAGAGAAACATTTAAAGAAATGTTCAAAATCCTCAGACATCTGAAAAGTGCAAATCAAAATGACTCTGAGACTCTATCTGGAACCTGTCAGAGTGGCTAAGATCAAAAAAACAAGTGACTACTCCTGCTAGATAAAATATGGAGCAAGATAACACCCCTTCATTGTTGATGGGGGTACAAACTTATGCAGCCACTTTGGAAATCAATTCAGTAGTCAGAAAATTGGAAATTGATCTATTTCAAGATCCAGTTACATCACTCCAGGGCAAATACCCAAAGGATGCTCAACCCTACCCCAAGTACCCTTGCTCAACTATGTTCATAACAACTTCATTCATATTAGTCAGAACCTGGAAACAAGCTAGATGTCCCTCAATCAAAGAATAGATAAATAAAATGTGCTATGTTTGCACAATGGAATATTACTCTTCTGTCTTAATTATTTTGCATTCTCTTTTCTTTTTTATTATGAATACAGTCATATTTTTTAGTCATGTGTGTCCCTGTTCAAGCTCCCTTCCCTGTCCCGCCCCTTCCAGTCACTCTCTCTTCTCCACAGAAAACATTGACATCATAAAATTTGCAGGCAAATAAACAAAACGAGAGAAAAAACATACTGAGTGAGGTTACCCAGACTTAGAAAGAAAAAAATGACATGCACTCACTAATAAGTAAATATTAGATGTAAAGTAAAAGATAATCTGCTATAATTTACAGATCCAAAAAAATTAACAAACAAGGGATGTTCAAGGGGGTACACATGGATCTGCCTGAGATAAAGAAATAAAGTAATTTTTATGGGTGAACCAATGGATGCAGATGGCAACAGGAGGGATAAGGTTGGGGGTGGGAATGAGTAAAGATTGTTATGGGAACAATGACTGAAATAGGCTGATGTTTCTGAGGTGAGGCAGAAACCCAATACAATGAAATCTTCCAGGAATCTGTGAAGATACCCTATCCAAGCCTCCTAGTAATGATGGATACAGAGCCTGAACTGGCCATCATCTGAATCCAGGCAATGTTTTCAGTGGTGGGATTGGGACACCAACTCAGTCTCAAAAGCTTTGACGTACAATATGATTTGCCTGAAAGATATGCTGTGGTAAGGGTGGTGCAGAACTCAGAAAATGACTGGTCCAACTTGAGACCCATGCCACTGACAATGCCCGAAGGGCCAGGAACCAGAAGCGTGATATCCCAGAGACCTAGGACAGAACCAAACATGATCTGAAAAGAAAGTTAATGAAATGATTTCTTATTGCTCTCTGCTATATTTGCAGGTTGAATATTAGCATAATAATCATCAGAGGGGCTTTATCCAGCAACTGATTGGAACAGCTATAGCGACCACAGCAAAATATTAGGTAGAACTTAGGGAATTTTGTAGAAAAGGAGGAGAAAGACTGTAGAAGCCAGAGGAATCAAGGACACTACAAGAAAGTAAACACCCAACAGAATCAACTAACCAGGGCTCAGGGTCTCACTGAGACTGTACCTACAATCAGGGATCCTGTACCTATCCAATTTAGGTCCTCTGCATTTATGTTATGGTTGAATAGCTTGGTTTTCCTGGTGGTGCTACTTATAGTGGGATCAGGGGCTGTGTTTGATTTTTGACCTTTTGGGTAACTATTTTCCTCCTACTTGGTTGCCCTTGATGAGCCTTTTTTATGAGGAGCTGTGTCTAGTTCTGTTGCATGTTTGATGTGCCATGCATGGTTGATATTCTTTGGGGTTTGCTCTTTTCTGACAGGAAACGGAGGAAGAATAGATCTAGGGGAGAAGAGAGTTGGGGAAAAGGGATTGGGAAAAGAGGAGGGAGGAAAATTTTCCATCTGAGTGTAACATATGAGGGAGAATAATAAACAAGCAAACAAATAAATAAATGTGTACAACTCTCCTGTCATATTGGAGAAATTGCCACTGGGTTAAACTGCATTTTAAGATACCTGATGAGCAAAAACAAGTACTATTCCACACAAGATGAAATTAACCTTTCAAAAATTCTTTTATTTGAGTGCATAGACATGTCATGTAAATGTTACATATAATACTCCATGGAGGAAATTTTCTGTCACCTGTCTCAGACAGTTGTGCAATCTGGTCTAGAGAGACCATGCACAGCAGTTAGCATAGATCAACCTGACAAGGCTTAGACATGCAGAAGGGAAGAGTTGAATAAGTATGTTAAATATCTTGTTTCTATTTCATGGCATTTAAATTAATAAGAAATACAAAATAAAAAATTCATAAACTTGAGAATTTAAAACACTTTTAATTAAAATACTTCTAGATAAAAGTGGGTGACTAAATGTAAAACTATGCTTTCGCATTGATTATTGAGACAGATAAACCATGAGAAACATTAAAAGCCAGAAGTAACAATTAAGCAAAGTTAAGAAAGCACATTTCACATATAAAAGTTTATAAACATTATAGCACTAAATAAGATTTTATAAATTGAATACTGTAAATAATTGTTATACATCTATTACATATATACACCTTCTACATACATACACACATATATATATATATATACTTTTTTAAAAAATTGTGTAAACTAAGTCTGTTCAAGATGGCTAATAAATAAGCTTGTTTTTATAATATATTGTGGTGGTTTGAAAAAAATAGCTCCCAAAGGGAATGACACTAATAGGAGGTATGGCCTTTTTAGAGTAAGTATGGCCTTGTTGGAGAAAATGTGTCACTGTGGGGGTGAACTTTGAATTCCTTTATGCTGAAGCTACACTCAGTGAGATGGAGCATTTCCTGTTGCCAGAAGCAGAGGGTAGAATTTTCAGCTACCTCTCCAGTACCACATCTGCCTACACACTGCCATGTCTTACCATAATAATAATGGACTGAACCCCTGACCTATATATGAGCCACCTAATTAAATGTTTTTTATTATAAGATTTGCCCTGGTCATAGTGTCTCTTCACAGCAATAGAAACCCTAACTAAAACAGAAGCTGGTACCAGAGACTGGAGTAATGCTGCCATAGGCCTGACCATGATTTTGTTGAGACAATAGAGACTTTGGGGCTTTGGGTTAGAAAAGAAATGTAATGCTTTAAGTGATGCTTGATGGGGCATACTAGAAGAAGCATGGAAGACAGTGGTGATAAAAATGATTTTAACTGTGAGGAGATTGCTCAAAATGTTTCAGAGAAAAAGCATTTTAGTATGTTGTCTAGAGATCATTCTTGAGATATTTTGGTGAAGAATGTGGAGCTTTGCACCTTGTTTGAAGAGTCTGCCCGAGGCTAAGGTGAAGAGTTTTGGATTAATTCTATTGGCAGAGGAAATCTCAAAATAACCTAATATAGACTCTATCTTGTGGTTACTAAGGTTCATACTTACAAAGAATTATAATGAAAAATAGCAAACTAAGCAAGGAAAAATAGAAAATGTACAGATTAAGGAGGAAAAAGTGATACTAGGAAATGAAATAGAGTTAACTTCTCTGTTGAAAGTGATAAACCACTTCAGGAATGAAATAAAGGGAGTATGACCTAGGGTAAGATCCCACCCAGCTAAGTTTCTAACTTGTGAAAATGACTTAAAGAACAGCTTAGAGCCAGATCTTGTAGTGAATATCTTTAATCCCAGGACTCAGAAGACAAAGGCTGCGTATGCTTGAGACCAATTTGCTCTATAGAGTAAATTCAAGAACAGCCAAGCTTTTGCAGTGAAAATAAAAATCATGGAAGATAGAAAGCCAGTGAAGATGTGACTGAGTGAAGGAGCCATGTTCCAGCCCTAGTAAGCAGCATGACTTGGCAGCTTCAGCCATGGGATTCTGGCTTTAGATTTAAGAATAGAAAGAGGGAGACAATGGAATTTTCCTTCAAGACAAGGAAAACTGCTGAGGTCAGGCAAATATTAGAGGTGTTCCTTCGAGGAGGTCCAGAGCAGCCATTGTGTGAGGCTGTGATGTTGAAGACTAGATTGTCCTGCAGACCCTAAGATGTTGGAGATGTCAGAACCATAAGATACTTGCCAAGAAAAGCTACTAAGAGGGAGAAGAACCAGCCCAAGAAAACAAGTGTGTCATAGTCAACAAATCTAAAAGTTGTTGGAGACCTGGAGATCATTTTGGCATCAGACATGAAAATCCAGAGTCTACAGTTTGACAAGTTCATTTTTAGCCTTGTTTTGGTCCAGTATTTTTTCACTATGGTCCTTTCTTTATGTTTTAGAATGGTAATGTATATCATATGCCAGTATATGTTGGAAGTATATGATCTGCTTTATAATTTTGATTTTACAGGATATTGTAGTTAAGAAATTACATGAATCTCAGAAAAGACTGAACTATAGACCATTAAATAAGTTTCATACTGTTTTAGACTATGGGAACTTTTAAATTTGAATTGAATGCATTTTTACATTATGATATGACTACAAGCATTTGGAGACAGAGAGTTTAGTGTGGTGACTTGAAAGAAAATGGCCCCAAAGAAGTTGGAAAAATTAGAAGTTATACTTTTATCTGAGTAAATGTATCCTTGTGGGATGAAATATATCCACTGTGGAGGTGGGCTTTGATGTCTCCTCTGGTTAAACTATGCTCTATATAGTACACAGTCCACTTCCTACTGTCTGTGGATCAAGATATAGAAGAACTCTCAGCTTCTTTTCCAGCACCATGCAATAATAAGTGTGTGTGTGTGTATGATGACATTCAACTGCACATATGATTTTACTTATTAAATATAAATATACAAACCAGAAAGTTAGAGGAAAATAGAAAATTATTTGACTTTGAGATATATAGACAAATTATTGAACAAAAAATATTACTGGCAAATGTAAATAAAGTAAGTCAAATAGAAATGAAAAGTTAAAACCTAGACAACAGACATCTATTTAGATAAGAATGATGAATAAAGCTGTCTGCAGAGTCCCAGTGTATCTGTAGCAGGGGCAGATAACTCTGCCAGTCACCATACCAACAGCTCCTGCTGTGGGAATTTGCACAGCTACCCACCTCAACCTGGAACTGAGCAAACAGATAACTACAGGGGTCCCTGAAGGACAGACTCTGACCCCGCCCAGAGGTGAGGAGGGGTCACCAGGCCCAAGTGCCTATATCCCAGCCAGGGAGGGAGAGTTGAGCTCCCATCAGTTCTGGTTTCGCTTCCAGGACCGTGTGCTGTCTGCAGAGTAAGTCCTACACCCTGCAAAATTATCAATCACCATAGATGGAGTAAACAAGGTATTTCCAGACAAATTCAGACTGGAAGAATATCTATCTACCAATCCAGCACTACAGAGAGTATTAGAGGGAAAACTCCAACCTAAGGACCCCAGATACACCCATGAAATCGCAAACAATCAATAATTCCACAGAAGAATACCCTAGAGAAAGGAAATACAAACAAGTTACCACCAAAAATGGCAGGAAATATGAATCAATGGTCACTAATTTCCCTTAATATCAATGGTCTGAACTCTCCTACAAAATGTCACATGCTAACTAGATGGATACAACAACAGAAGCCATCCTTCTGTTGCCTACAAGAAACACACCTCAACCACAAAGACAGACACAGGCTTAGAATGAAGGGTTGGGAAAAGTTTTTTTTCAGACAAATGGTACTAAGAAACAAGCAGGGGTTGCAATCCTAATATCTAACAAAGTAGACTTTAAACTAAAAGCAATTAAAAGGGACCAAGATGGTCACTACATATTCATCACAGGAAAAATTGGTCAAGAGGAGATTTCAATCTTAAATACTTATACCCCTAATATAAGGGCACCTACTTATGTAAAAGAAACACTACTAAAGCTCGAATCCCACATCAATTCTTACACCCTAATAGTGAGAGACTTCAATACCCCACTTTCAACCGTGGATAGATCAACCAGACAGAATTTCAACAGAGAAATTAGGAGTCTAAAAGAAGTTATGATGCAAATGGATTTAATAGATATCTACAGAACCTTCCACTCAAAGGCAAAGGAATATACATATTTCTCAGATCCTCATGGAACTTTCTCCAAAACTGACCACATAATTGGTCATAAAGCAAATATCGACAGATACAAAAAAATGGAAATAATCCCTTGTAACATATCACGTCACCAGGGCCTAAAGTTAGAGTTCAACAACATCAAAACCCAAAGAAAGCCTACCAACTCATGGAAACTAAACATCAATCAGCTGAACCATCTCTGGGTCAAGGAAGAAATTAAGAAAGAAAATAAAGTCTTCCTAGAATTCAATGAAAATGAAACCACAACGTATCCAAACTTGTGGGACACAATGAAATCAGTCTCAAAAGGAAAATTCATAGCGCTAAATGCCTATATGAAAAACCTAGAGAAATCTCACGCTAGTGACCTAACAGCGCAGCTGAAAGCCTTAGGATAATTAGAAGCAAACTCACCTAGAAGGAGTAGACAGCAGGAAATAATCAAACTTAGAGCTGAAATCAATACAATTGAAACAAAAAGAACAATACAAAGAATCATCGAATCTTAGAGTTGGTTCTTTGAGACAGGTAACAAGATAGATAAGCCCTTACCAAACTAATCAAAACACAGAGAAAGAGTGCTCAAATCAACACAATCAGAAATGAAAAGGGGGACATAGCAACAGCCCCCCAGGAAATACAGAGAATTATCAGATCATATTTTGAAAATCTATGTTTCACAAAAATGGAAAACCTAGAAGAAATGGACAGCTTTCTGGACAGGAACCATCTACCAAAATTAAATGAAGATCAGATTAATTACCTAAACAGGCCTATAACCCTTAAGGAAATTGAAGCTGTCATTAAAAACCTCCCCAAAAATAAAAGCTCTGGTCCAGATGGTTTCAGTGTCGAATTCTACCAGACATCCAAAGAAGAATTACTACCATTACTCCTCAAACTATTTCACACAGTAGAAACTTAAGGAATATTGCCAAATTCCTTTTATGGGACCACAATCACCCTAATACCCAAGCCACTCAAAGACACAACAAAGAAGGAGAATTACAGACTAATTTCCCTCATGAATATAGATGGGAAAATTCTCAACAAAATTTTGGCAAACCATATACAACAATGTATAAAAGATATCATCCACCACGACCAAGTAGGCTTCATCCCAGAAATGCAGGGCTGGTTCAACATACGAAAAATTGTAAATGTTATCTATCATATAAACAAACTAAAGGAACAAAACCACATGATCATATCCTTAGATGTGGAAAAAGCCTTTGAAAAAATCCAACACCCCTTTATGATTAAAGCCCTGGAGAGATCAGGAATACAGGGAGAATACCTAAATATAATGAAGGCGATTTACAAGAAGCCGACAGCCAGTATCAAACTTAATGGAGAAAAACTCAAAGCAATCCCACTAAAATCAGGAACTAGACAAGGATGTCCTCTCTCCCTTTATCTATTCAATATAGTTCTGGAAGTTTTAGCTAAAGCAATAAGGGAACGAAAAGAGATTAAGGGCATACAAATTGGAAAAGAAGAAGTGAAGCTATCTCTATTTGCAAATGATATGATTGTATACATAAGTGACCCACAAAATTCTTCCAAGGAACTGCTAAAGCTGATAAACACCTTCAGCAATGTAGTAGGATACAAGATAAACTGAAAGAAATCAGTAGCCTTCTATACACTAAAGATAGAAGAGCTGAAAAAGACATAAGGGAAACATTACCCTTCATATTAGCTGCAAATAGTATTAAATACCTTGGAGTAACTATAACCAAAGAAGTAACAGACCAATTTGACAAAAATTTTAAATCACTGAAGAAAGAAATTGAAGAGGATATCAGAAAATGGAAAGCTCTCCCATGTTCCTGGATTGGTAGGATCAACATAGTAAAAATGGCAATTCTACCAAAGGCAATCTACAGATTCAATG
>PVIH01011912.1:0-10573 GCA_004025045.1 Sigmodon hispidus | reverse complement strand
GCTGTAGAGCTATAGTAATATAAACAGCCTGGTACTGGCATAAAAACAGACTTGTGGACCAATGGAATAGAATTGAGGATCCAAACATTAACCCAAAAACCTATGAACACCTGATCTTTGACAAAGAGGCCCAAAATATCCAATGGAAAAAGGATAGTATCTTTAACAAATTGTGTTGGCATAGCTGGATGGAAGTGTGCAGAAAAATGCAAATAGATCTGAACCTCAAATCCAAGTGGATCAAAGACCTCAACTTAAACCCAACCACTTTGAACTTGATAGAAAAGAAAGTGGGACATACACTTCTACAAATTGGCACAGGCGACCACTTCCTAAATATAACACCAGTGGCACCATCAATAAGTGGGATCTCCTGAAGCTAGGAAGCTTCTGCAAAGCCAAGGACACTGTGAATAAGACAAAATGCCAGCCTACAGAATGGGAAAAGATCTCCACCAACCCTACAAGTGATAGAGGACTGATCACTAAGGTATATAAAGAGCTCAAGAATTTAGAGCCCAAAACCTTGAATAACCCTATCAAAAAATGGGGTACAGATCTAAAAAGGGAATTCTCAGCAGAGCAACTATGAATGTCTGAAAGGCACCTGAAAAAGTGCTCTTCATCTTTAGCCATCAGAGAAATGCAAATCAAAACAACTTTGAGATACCACCTAATACCTGTTAGATTGACTAAGATAAAAGGCACAGATGACAGCCTATGTTGAAGAGGATGTGGAACAAGGGGGACAATCCTCCATTGTTGGTGGGAGTGTAAGCTTGTTCAGCCACTTTGGAATACAATATGGAGGTTTCTCAGAAAATTGAGAATCAATCTCCTCAAGGACCCAGCAATACCACTTCTGGGTGTATACCCTAAAGAGGCACATTCACACTCCAAAGTTATTAGCTCAACTATGTTCATAGCAGCATTATTTGTAATAGCAAGAACCTGGAAACCACCTAGATGTCCCTCAACTGAAGAATGGATTAACAAACTGTGGTACATCTACACAATGGAATACTACTCAGCAGTAAGAAAAAAATGATATCCTAAAATTCGCAGGCAAATGGATGGATTTGGAGAATATCCTCCTGAGCGAGGTATCACAATCTCAGAAAGATAAGCAGTGGATGTACTCACTCATTAGTGGTCTCTAAACAAACATACAAGAAAAAAAGCCAAGCATGCCCAAGCGGCAAACCACAACAACTGAACATCTTGGGATGAGAAACACTCTGGACTGACCCTTCGGACCCCACTCCAACTATAGGAAAACGTGACTCAATCTTGAGGGAGGGTGGACAAAGCTGGATTTGGCCAGGAGTGGAGACTGATCCAAGCATTATTGGGTCAGTGGGACCATAGGACTGTCTGCTCCCTGCCTAGGGAGGGGATGGGGAGTTGCGGAGAAGTAAAATGACCTGATGTGGTGGGAGGGGGAAGGGACCTTGAATAAGGATATACAGGGATGGAAAAAGAAAATTCAGAGGGAAAGCTGAACACAAAGTAAATATATGTGTAGCAATCTTATTTGCATTATCACCCTTGATAAGTCATGCCTATGATTTTTATCATCTTTATAGTTATTGTTAACTTTTCAGCATTTTAAATTCATTTTACTGTTTTTTTTGATAAACACAAAATAAATAAAGAAGAGAAAGAAAAGAATGATGAATAAAATTAGAGTAAAACTGTCATGAAAAAACATCAGATTTAAACATGAAAGGCCAAACACCTACACACACACTAACAGATTACATTTGTATTTATATATAGAAGAATAAATGTTAATGTTAATTAAGTCTGTGAAATGATGTCAAATTAATGTAACAGTGAAGAAAATTCATTTAATATTCCTAAAACACTGAAATATGAAATATTATAGAAATGAGTAGCAAGATTTCTCATATGTAGAGGATATAGCATGATAAACTCCTTGGAAACACATGTAGAGGTTTAAACATCTCTCATACGTTCATCAAGAATTTTTTCTGTTCAGTATACACTTTATAACCCAGCTTCATATATGGCCAAATATGGTGCATGGAACAAAATGTGAGCATCAAGAAATAACTGATAACTCTAAGAGGTGTTTAAATTTGTAGTAATAAAAATCCTACTGCAAATCAAACATGGTATACATCCCCAATATTCCTTGTACTGTATCTGGTCACTTCATTATGGTCTTGTTTCATGATATATAGCTTTGAAACTGAAGTCTGCTCTTGTGAACACACAATGATTTGCTGATGAAAAATAATAATTTTTAAAAGTAGATTTATTTATCTTGATATTTGTGTTATGCCCACATATATATGTGTACCTGTCTGATGTTCTTGTTTGTACAAGTAAAACTGTCATTTTAGATGTTTTGGGAACAGGCATATGGGTACTAAGAATCAGATCTTGGTTTTCCAAATAAGCAGCAATTATTTTTAAACATCAAGCCATATTTTTAGGGATAGAAAAGAATGACATTTTAAATACTTTCTATCACTATTCTTTAACATAAAAATAAAATTATCTTTATATGTCTTCACAGTACATCATGCTAGAATAATTCATTTTCAAAAAATTACTAAGTTAATTTTGGACTGGGAGTAGAATAGAAATTCTAACAAGTTTTGAGAGGGCCATAAACACATTCATTTTTAACTATGTATTTAATGTGAAGCCACATTGTCAGAATCAACTATAATAAAATAAAAATATTGACTAGCTCCCCAAATTAGTGAAAATTCTCTAGATCTTAAAATATCAAATTTTCATCCATGAAAATTTATAAAAAATAAATAATATTTGCCCATTAGTGTGCAAAAATTTCTGTTACTTTACTAGGTGGGGAATCAGATGTATTCTAAGTAAAACAGTATCCTAAATAAATTTTATCATTTATTTTCATAAAATATTGGTATGTGTATATACATCTAGGATCATCTAAAATTTTCTTGGGTAAAAGTAGTTCTGAGTGAATAATCTTGAAGGAGCCCATTGTGTGGAGTCTTTGGTCTAAGTGAGTATAAAAAAGCAAATATAAAAACATTCCCTGTATTCATATTTGAAATGGGAAAAAGCTAGAAACAAGCTAAATATCCTTTTGTGATTATGATAAACTGCATATTTATACAATACTCCTCATCACAGCTGTATGAGTTATTAAATTTGATTTATATATATCAGCTCTAGTTTGGTTCATTTTTATTTAAAAAATATGGAATGCTTCATGAACTTATTATCCTTTCACAGAAGCCATGCTATTTTTTTCTACATTGCTCCAATTTTAGTTTATATGCTTCCAACACAAGCACACTTATTGTGTTTGTAACACTTATGCACATTCATGCTACTAAACATAAACTTAGTTTTTACATCTTAACTGCTATTAAATTTCTATAAATATGTAACTTGAGTTTTCTGCTCATTTATTTATGTATGATAAGTAAATCATGATGCTTTCTGTAAAATTTAAAATCATATAAGTCAGCTTCTACTTTAGTGAATATTAGAAACCAATTCAGTAACCATAGAAGCAAATCATAAATATTTATTTCAGGGTTTTGGTGAAAATTAAGTGAATTAATAGAATACAAGAACTAATTTCATGTTTAATGTTTTAATTTGTGTGTGTGCCTGTGTGTGTGTCTTCAAATGTTCATATATTTGTGGATATGTGTGTGTGCACAGGTAGGTTGCTACATGTGTACAATGAATGTGAAAGCAGGAAGACAAGTGGACAAGTATTGGTGCTGTTTCTCAGGCACTAACCGCCCTGTTTTTTGAGACATGCTCTCCCAACGGCCTGGAATCACTAAGTAGGCTGCTGTGCTCTGATTGGCCAGTGAGCCCAAACCCCTCCCATGCCCTCACTGCCCCCCTCTCATTTCACATTTGAAATGGGAAAAAGCTAGAAACAAGCTAAATATCCTTTTGTGATTATGATAAACTGAATATTTATACAATACTCCTCAGCACAGCTGTATGAGTTATTAAATTTGATTTATATATATCAGCTCTAGTTTGGTTCATTTTTATTTAATGAAATCCCAAGTCCCACCCCCACATTGTCCCAGCTCTAGGCTTGTGAGCCTGTCACAATGCCTTCTTTTACTTGAGTTCCAGGGATCAGATTCAGGTACCTTTGCTTGTGTAGTTAGCAGGTTCCCAAAGATCCCTTGTCACCCATTTGCGCTGATTCTTTTTGTTTGTTTGTTTGTTTGTTTGTTTGTTTGTTTGTTATTCCTTCCTGGTGCCATATGCCACTTTTTTTTATTATTATTATTATTATTATTATAAATAAAGTCGTATTTTTTTATCCATGTATATTCTTGTTCAAACTCCCTTCCCCCTCCTGCCCCTTCCAGTCACTTTCTCATCTCCACATCACTTTATCTCTTACCTAGCATGGGCAGGAGTTCCCAAGGTCCCAATCTGGCTTAGGTGAGCATCCATTCTCCACTCCAGGCAGATCTGCTTTCCTCACCTCAACATCAGGACTGGGTCAGGTTCCTTTGGAGGGAATGGGCTCCAAGGTGCTGGTCCAAAATGCTTCAGATCCCAAGATGTTCAGTGGTTGTGGTTTGCAGCTTCGGCATGCTTGGCTTTTTGTTAAAAGTCCACTAATGAGTGAGTACGTCCCCTGCTTATCTTTCTGGGTTTGTGATACCTTGCTCAGGAGGATATTCTCCAAATCCATCTATTTGACTGAAAATTTTAGGATATCATTTTTTCTTACTACTAAGTAGTACTCCATTGTGTAGATGTACCACAGCTTGTTAATCCATTCATCAGTTGAGGGGCATCTAGGTTGTTTCCAGGTTCTTGCTATTACAAATAATGCTGCTATGAACATAGTTGAGCTAATGCCTTTTGAGTGTGAATGTGCATCTTTAGGGTATATGCCCAGCAGTGGTAATGCTGGATCCTTGGAGAGATTGATTCCCAGTTTTCTGAGAAACTGCCATACTGCATTCCAGAATGGCTAAACCAGCTTACACTCCCACCAACAATTGAGAAATAAGATTCCATCAGAAGAAATCTGAAGAAAATAATCTATTCAATCTTGACAGTTTGATAAGAAAACAATTTTATGCTTGGTAATGACAGCCATAAGCAATATTCCTGGAACATCTCCTAGGCCCATTTGTGTATTTCCATAAGCAGAGATTTATTCTGCCTTAGTTAACAAGAACAGTCATTCCAAACCCTTGTGATGCTACTTAACCTTCCATCTCCTGGATATAACCCATACACATATCTGTTTGTAAGAAGGATCCTGCTAAATTTTTTTATTGCTCTGGGGAGTTTAAGTAAGTTCATGATTTCATATGTACTGGTATACCATGAATTAGTAGAACATAGCAGTTCAGATTTCTCAGCTAGAAATATAGAGATATCTAGGTGGGTTATGTGATATTGAGCATGGTCAGAACTCCTTGATTTCACATAACAGAAGTCTCAAAGCCACTGAAACCTAATTCTTTATTGTGCTACCCCTAGGCTCCTGGAAACTAGCAATGAATTCTCTGTTCTTGTGAATTTCAGTGCCAAAGATACCCCATAGAAATGGAATTTTCCATTATTTTTAACTCCATGTTTTGGATACTTTTTATAATATATGGTCCAACTAGATTTTAGCACCAAGTAGTTTCTCAAGCATCTGCTTTTGGCATCATCCTAGTTTTCCTTTGTCTGTGACTTCCTAGAAACTGTTAGAACAGCAGGAGTCAGGACTGGTTATTGACTTCTCACATAGCTAATGCCAATTACTAACTATTCATCCAATTTTATTTCAATACTATTTTATAATTAGAACTTTAAGTAATTGATGAAAACCAAATACATCCTTTCTGACTACATATTAGTCATGGTCAAACTTTTTGTTTGTTTATATAATTATAGTTATTTGAAGTTATTATAAGTATTTGGTGAAATTTTGCTTTTTTTCTGGACCCTA
Organism: Sigmodon hispidus; assembly: GCA_004025045.1. NCBI lineage: Eukaryota > Metazoa > Chordata > Mammalia > Rodentia > Cricetidae > Sigmodon > Sigmodon hispidus. The sequence continues at coordinate 4,617 of PVIH01011912.1, read as the reverse complement.
CTAGTTCCCACAGAGAAAAATGGCTCAGTCTTTGGAAGCAGGTTGAAACAAGCAAGTTTAGTTTATTAAGGAAGAGCAAACCTTATTTACTCTCGACCCAGCCAAGAGGAAGGGCAGTGATGTGTTGGCATCTGCTGCTGAGCCATGGTCATTTCTTGCTTCTCTAGATCATTTCATATCACAATTCTGCCTCTGCTACCAAGGCCCCTAGTGTAGGACCCTGCATGACCTTTCTCTGCACTCTGAGCTAAGAGGCAAGGCCTGTTGCTTCCAAACATCCTATGCTCCATACCAAGTATGGGTATGTTTCTAGCTTCCTGCCTGTAGGGGATAGAAGAGGAAGTTTAAGTTGATTACTTCAAGTCAGTAATTTTCCAACCACCTGGGGAATTCCTACTGTGCTCTGCCCCAGATATTTAAGTCTGACCCCTAGTCTCAATAAATGGCATTCTCTTTGCATGAATGACCCAAGGCTACAGAAAAAGTTTAAGGTCAGCCTCAGAGGTTTAGAAAGATCCTGTCTCTAGCAAACTAACTGCATATATATATATATATATATATATATATATATATATATGGTATAGTACTCATCTAGCATACACAAGATTCTACACTTAATATCAAATACTGACAATAAAAGTTGAACATTTAACTAATGTAATATATACTTGAGGAAGCATGGTGAAAACAAAAGAATCATGTAATAGTACAAACCTGTAATCTCAGCACTAGGGAGGTTAAGGTATAACAATCATAGGCTCCAGACTAGTGTATACTACACAGTAAACCCGAACATATAAAAAGAAAAAATAGAAATCCAATTACCTCAGTATGCTGCCACATGACTGCAGCCGTAATTTTCAGGAGACTGATGTGGGATAATGATGAATGTTGTAGAACATTTCCAGGGCCCATTTGGGCCAGAGGTTTGAACCTTGCCCATGGCGACTTTTTCCCCCAAAGAAATGAATCAGACGCTTATATTAATTTCATACTGTTTGGCCTATATCTCATGCACTTTACTAGCTAGCTCTTTCATCTTAACTTAACCCATTTCTAGTATTCTATCTGCCATGTGGCCAGGCCCATGGCTCACCTGGATTCCTTACATGATTCTTTATCCGGGGTTGGATGTAGACTGACTAACTCCGTACTCCTTCTACCTGTCTCTCCTCTGATTCTCCACCCACTTCTATGATGTTCCACATAGGTCAAATCAGTTACTTTATTTACAGCATACAGAGAACATTTCCACCACAGATGAATATTATTAATTTTTAGAAATACAACTTCTTAAGCAATGGTGGTTTAAAGAGATCCTTCATATTTGTTATAGGATATATCGAAAGGGTTCGTAGTGTATAAAAAAAATTAGCATCATCAGAGATATGGTTAAGGAAACTTCTTTATATGGAAGGGCTAAAATTCACATCTCCAAAATGAGTTGGTAAGGAAATAGACAAAACAGACTTCCCAGGCAATGCTTCCAATATTAATTGGGTCATCCATTGTGGTAATGTCTGCATTTGTTGATGAAGAGAATCCACCTTAATTTGTCTACTCACATAAGCAAAGAAGAGATCTATAGAAGCCACCTGTGCAGTGTGTAAGACAGCATTGTTACAGATGCAAGTTCAACCATCAAATGACTGTCAACAGCTACAGAAAATTGTTTTGGGGAGTATTTTCAAGAGACTAATAATGCTTTGTTATTTTGATCTGTGATTATTAATTTTATGTATTTGTTTTTTTTAAACACATATTTTGGATGAGGTATTATACTTATAAATATTTATATGAATTTCAAAGCAGTTACAGTTCAGTAGTTGCTATTTTCAAACAAGTGAGATTTTTCTTTTAGCTTTAAGTTTTAGGGGGATACTATGAAATACTTTGCTTTTCATTTCACTTCATTTTATATTTTGCACTAATGTGTTATCATCCATAGTGCAGGAACTCTTGGAGAACAGGAACAGAATCTAATTAGAGAAGCCTCTCTTTTAGCAGCTCACACTAGAGCTCACTGTGACTGTTTCCAATATTTCATGGAAAATTTAAATCAGTCTTAACTCAAAAATCTCTGCTTTGAACAAGCCCTGGAATGACCCTAATTTAAATTTATCTTACTTCAGACACAAAAATAAAGAAGGTAAAGCTACTCATCTTGTCTTTCAATGAAGGTTTCTTGAAATCAGGGGCTATGTGACTCACAAGTTAGCAGTGATTCTCTCTCTCTTTAACACTGCACTAACACTGACTGGACATCCTAATTTTACTTCAGTTGCCATAATAAAATGCTCTGATAAAAAGTGACTTTAGAGAAAAGAAGCTTTTTATGATTTACAGTTTTAGTTTACAGTTTATCTTTGAGAAGAAATTAAGACAGAAACTCACAGAGCTGGCCACATCACACCCACATTCCAAAGCAAAGAGAAATTAATATAATCACGCTTTCAACTTTCTTATATAGATATCTTTGATCTCTTCAACAGTTTATGGCCTAATCTAGCAAATGGTGACACCTACAATGGGTTGAGTCTTTCTCTCCCCATCAATAGTCAAGACAACCTTCCACAGCATGTCCATAAGATAACTGATCTATACAATTCATCAACTGAAACTCTTTTCCTATACTGATAGTCAAGTTATTAGTCAAAACTAACAATTATACATGGGGACTTCTTTTTACTAATCATATTAAATTAGAAAATTTCCTCCCTTTACTTTGCTAGAATTCTTAGCAACACCAAATATATTCAAACACTATGTACTGCATATTTTTAATCTCATTATAGTGGCAGCAATACTGGAAGGAACAGATGGAGCCTCAAAGTAATGAACTCTACATTGTATTCCTCATTAGAGTCTCAGGAGGCATTGACTCAGACATTTTACCAGTTACTGAAGTAGTCAGTTAGTGAGGCTGCTCTGTATAGAATTAAACAATCAATGAAGAGCACTAAGCATATCAGCATTTAATAATCAAAAGTAAAAGTTGGAGAAGGAAGTCAGTTTTAATAGCTGAAATACTAAAATGCAGGAAGCAATATTTTTCTCTGCCCATCTAGACAATAAAAATCTTTAGATATGAAAAAAATCCCAAGGTGTGTATGTTGTATGTGTAAGATGCATGCTTTTAATCCCAGCACTGACTCCCAGGGAGTCAGAGACTGGAGGGTCTCTGTGAGTTTGGGGCCTGCCTAAAAACAAGTTTCAGGACAGCCAGGGCTTTTATATAGAGAAGGCTTGTGCTGAAAAACTAAAAAGAAAAAAAAAACAAAATTAAAATAGTCATTTTATAGATGTAGACTTCTGTCCAAAACTGTTTAATGTAATGCACAGTCACACTCCAAAGGCATTAGCTCAAATATGTTCATAGCAGCCTTATTTGTAATAGCAAGAAACTGGAAACAACCTAGATGTCCCTCAACTGAAGAATGGATTAACAAACTGTGGTACTTCTATACAATGGAGTACTTCTCAGCAGTAAGAAAAAATGATATCCTAAAATTTGCAGGCAAATGGATGGATTTGGAGAATATCCTCCTGAGCAAGGTGTCACAAACTCAGAAAGATAAGCAGGGGATGTACTCACTCATTAGTGGACTCTAAAAAAACAAACAAACAAAGAAAAAGCAAAGCATGCCCAAGCTGCAAACCACAACCACTGAACAGCTTAGGATCAGAAACACCCTGGACTGACACCTTGGATCCCACTCCCCCTAGAGGAACACTTGACTCACTCCTGAGGGAGGGGGGAGAAAACTGCATCTGCCAGGAGTGGAGATTGAACTAAGCAATATTGGGGCAGTGGGACCATGGGACTGCCTACAGCCTGCCCAGGGATAGAATGGGGATTTGTGGAGAAGAAAGAATGACCTGATGTGGTGGGAGGGGGTTGGGACCTTGAATAAGGATATACAAGGTTAGAATGTGTGACTTCTCTGTTAATAATAATAATAATAATAATAATAATAATAATAATAATAAAAGCCTCCCAAGTAAAAAAAAAACCCAGGTCCAGATAGTTTCAGTGCAGAATTCTACCAGACATTCAAAGAAGAAATACTGCCATTACTCCTCAAACCATTTCACACAGCAGAATCTGTAGGAGTATTGCCAAATTCCTTTTATGAGGCCATGATAACCCTAATACCCAAACCACTCAAAGACACAACAAAGAAGGAGAACTACAGACCAATTTTCCTCGTGAATATTGATGCTAAAATTCTCAATAAAATTTTAGCAAACCGTATACGACAATATATAAAAAATATCATCCACCATGACAAAGTAGGCTTCATCCCAGAAATGCAGGGTTTTTTCAACAAACATGAAAAAATGTAAATGTCATACATCATATAAACAAATTTAAGGAAAAAAGCCAATTGATCATATCCTTAGATGCTGAAAAAGCCTTTTTTTTTTTTTTCCTTTATTTTGTATTTATTAAAAAAAAAACACACAGTAAAAAGAATTTAAAATGTGGAAGAGTTAACAATAACTATATAGAGGATAAGAATGATAAGCATGGCTTATCAAGGGTAGACATACAAATAAGATTGCTACACCTATATTTTCTTTGTGTTCATCTTTCCCTCTGAATTTTTTTTTTTT
>PVIH01011911.1:0-66401 GCA_004025045.1 Sigmodon hispidus | reverse complement strand
CCCCCCACTCACCCCTACTACCCCCACCCATCCTGTGGAGCTTCGTTATGTCTGGACCAGGGCAGAGGGACCTTCCTTGTTCTTTAGACACTTCCGTTAAGGCTGGAGAGGAGACACCAGGTGAAGAACAATAAAGATTGTGGTGAGAGAGAATAAAGACAGAAAGAAAGGGATCAGGCAAGATGTGAAAGGTTTAATTTGAGGTCAGTGAAGGGGAACTCTGCTTAAAGCCCTAGTGGCCATGGACAACCACCCTCAAGGAAGGGCCCAAGAGGTGATGAGGTTAAAGATGTACTGTAGTCGTACAAATGAGACTCAGAGCCAAATACCGGGGGAAATATCAGAGAGAGGCAGCTCCAAAGTCAATTCTCACCCAGCTGTCTTGCTACTTCCTCAGCCTTGCTCCTGGTCACTTTTGTCAGTCAGTCACTTCTCCCAGATGCTTCTGTTCTCTGTGGGTTTCTACAGCCCTTATATACTCTGTCCTATCCAGGTTAGTATTAAAGGTGTTGTGTAGCCTTGAACTCACAGAAACAGAACTTTTGTCTCTGGAGTCGTGGGATAAAGGATGTAGGTCACCACTCCCAGCTTTCCCTGTGCTGGGATTAAAGGTGTATGTGACTGACTTTTAGCTGTTTATCTTTGTATTTAAGGATCTGAGCTATCTGTCTAGGATTTGACTGTGTGCTTTCTCCCCTAATATTCATGGTTTATTAAGTATGTAATATATATCCACAATGTACAAAGACATTTTTTAAAGTAAGATTTATTTTATTATGTATACAGCATTCTGCCTGCATGTATGCCTTCACACCAGAAGAGAGCATCAGATCTCATTATAGATGGTTGTGAGCCACCATGTGGTTGCTGGGACTTGAACTCAGGACCTCTGGAAGAGCAATCAATGCTCTTAACCTCTGAGCTATCTCTCTAGTGCCCTCCTCCCCAACAAAGACTCTTAAAAGTCTGTGTATTCTTAGGAGGGCTGTGATTTGGGTGAGTCTGTGTTCCCAGCCTCTGTGACCACTAGCCCGGGCCAGGTCAATGTCAAGCCTTCTTGCTTTAGTCTCACTCATAGTGCAGAAGCTGGGAGGAGAACCGTGGGATTCAGGACCGACTGCCCTCAGCATGCCTGTCCTTCCCTTCTGCTCACCAGTTATCACCCTGTCTGAGGGACTATTGCTGACCCCTCAAGGTGACAACAATTTTTAGGGATGCTCTCAAGGTTTTGAGGACCTAGCAAAGTAGCAGGGGTTGGTGAGATGAGTTGATAGAAGCCAACAGTGTTTCCACTGCCTTCAGGCTCTGGCCAGGCTTCAGGGATACAGAGGACCCAGCACACTACTGGCTTAGAGTTAGTCTGGACCATCTGCACACACTAGAGAGGAGAGTGGCCTGAGCCTCAGTGCTGAACCTCTATGACCTCCTAATTCTTTTCTCTGGTGGGGGTGGGGGTGGGGGGGTGTCAGGACAGGATTTCTCTGTATAACATCCCTGGCTATCCTAGATCTCACTCTGTAGATCAGGCTAGCCTTAAATTCAGAAATCTGCCTGCCTCTACCTCCCCAGTGCTGGGATTAAAAGTGTGTGACAACACTGCCTGACTGTAGCTACACACACACACACACACACACACACACAGTCTACAGCAGCCATGACCCCAGCCTTGACTGCAGCTCCTAACCTCATCTCCTTCTCTGTCCACAACAACTTCATCAGGGATCTGTCCGAGGCCCTGGTCTCCCAGTTTTGACTTTTCGTTGTTAATACACACAAGGAAACAAGATTTGAGCTGGAGTCCACTAGGCTCACAAGCCAATACCGAGCAGAGGCCCACCTACTGGCAGCTGTGGGTGGTCCTGGCTATAGTGGGCAAGCATAGAAAACAGAGAAACTCCTTGCTACATATCAGTTTCTTGTCAGCATCAAACCACCAAGGACTTTTTCATCACACCCAGGTTCTCAGCAATAGGACGGAGTCTGATTTAGAGTCCTGAGCATCACAGTCAAGGGGAAATTCTCACACGACCGAAGATTCATATCCTGACCACAATGGAAAGATTAGCTTTATTGATCTAGCATCAGCATCGCATCAACAACAAACACTTACAGGACTCTTATTCACACATAAAAGCTGTTCTTCCTTCAACTCGGGAAGCAGAACACACAGGACACCTTATAGAGCCTACGGAATCGACCTGGTTTCCTGGTCTTAATTATAGGCCACTAGAGGTCATCAGCCTTAAATGCACTGTAAATGCTTCTGACTGAAAGACACTGATTTTATAATGCCAATACCTGGACCTTTATTAGATCACTAAGACAGAGTGAGTAAATGAAGGAAAAAATGAATGGAACATGGTCATCTTCTCCATGGCATCGGGCCTGATTGTAGAATTTATGGATGACTGAGGCCTCTTGCTTTTCCATCTTCTTGCAAAACATTTAATGGCCTTACTGGGGTCATTTCATTACTAATTTGTACCTCAATCAGAAGAGGGAGGGAGCAGAGAAAATGAGAAGAGGAATGTGTCACAAATCAATCAGCATGGCTTCCTTTAACAGCTCTGGGAGAGACTTTAGTGGATAAGAACCATTGAGACTAATGGCTAAAGCTGGGCTTGGGAATTATCTGTGTGGATTTATTTATGCATGACTTCTGGCATCCATTCTGCCTGGAAAACTTCCCAAGAAAGATAAAGCTTTGGAAAGTGACTGAAAGATGGGACCAGAGGAGCAAAACTGGCCAAGCAGGTCCCTCACCCCCCACCCCTACCCCCCCCAGCCCTGATGGAGAGCACCTTCCTGCCTCCCACCTCAGCATGCAGGCATAGGACAGGATGGCAATGGCTGTCAAGGGATGCCACCTGCAGCTACAGTTCCCTGGTAAGGGCTACAAGGCACTATGCCAAGGGATGTATAAGGGACTAAAAGTTTGTGTTCCCTATAAATTCATGTTTTGAAATCTGAATCCCCAAGAAAATTGTGGAAACTTTGGGAGGTGATAAAGGAGTGTGGGGCCCTTGCAAATAGGATCAGTGCCCTTAGAAATAACAGAGCTTGCTCTTCCCCACCAAGACAGAAAGGTATCTGTCTGCAAAACAGCAAACAGAACTGCATCTGTCAGCCTCTTGCATTGGATATTCTCAGGCTCTGGAATGGTGAGAAAGGACTATTTGATGCTCAAGCCAAACAGCCACCAGTAGTTTGTCACAAAAGCTCCAAGTAGCTTAAGCAGGGTTGTGTGTCAACAAAAGAAGAGAACAGTCATGGTCAAGGTTCCTATAAACCACATTCCCCACCATCAGGTGGCCCGGTCACCCAGAAAAGCATCCAGGTCTCCACCGATACTGGAGTTTCTTCCTGGCAGATCATATCCTAAACGGTTATGATCAGAGCAAAGGCTTAGGAATGTCAGAGAGACAAACTTCAATAGAGAGCCTGCCAGAGAGGAAGAGGGCAGCAGCGGAGGCCAGGTGTGCAGTCTGGGGTGAGGGTTCGGAGAAGAAGTTGACCCTATCCAGCCTGTAGGATCAAGACTCAAGAGCACTGCTCTGAGGGAAATCACCAGGTCTGGGAAAGGACATCTGGACCTGAACCATAATTCTGCCACTTACTAGTATGACACCTATGAAGGTCTCTCCAATCAGCCTTCCTACATAGCAAGGTCCTTCAGCAAGAAAAGGAAATATCATCCTAAACCAGGTTGGAAAATAGAAGACCCAGCTTAGGGAAGGGACCATTGTGCATCAAGCACAGAAAACAGCCAGTCAGCGCCTGAGAAAGTGAGACATAACACAGGCACAAGGGAGGATGCTCATGACCAAGCCTTCAGCAGCTCAACGTCCTTCCAACCTAGAGAATAGGCTCCGGCAGATCAATGTAGTGAACTAACAAAGGAGATGGTGTAAGATCCTGGGCACAGGGACTGCAGATAACAGATAGGCCAATGGAGTTCCAAGGCAGAGAACAACAGAAGGCAATCCCAAGAAAGTACCAATGTGGCAGGCCTGGGGAGCAAGTGAAGTCTCCAAGAGATGTGTTGGAATGAAATGACCACCCAAAGAAACCAACATGGAGGAAAAGCACTCCATAAAGAAGATACAAAGAAACCACGTGGGAATAAATGAAGCAGTTTTCAACTTCAGGACCACACCAGATGTGAGAAGTGAAACAAGGCTGGGCAGATTGACTCCCAAATGAAAGGCTACTGTGAAAGCAGGAGAACCTAAGTTGGAATACTCCACACCCACACAGAAGCTGGGTACGGTGTCATATATCTGTAACACCACCTTTGGGGTGGAGACAGGAGGATCCTGGAGGATCACTGTTCAGCCAGTATGGTAGTTTAAATGAGAATGCTCTCCACAGGCTCATGTTTGGTCCCCAGTTGGTGGAACTTTGGGGGAAGGATTAGGAGGTGTGACCTTGTTGGAGGAGGTGTGTCACTGAGGGCAGGCTTGAAGGGTTTCAAAACCCATGCCATGAGCAAGGAGCATTTTCTCTGCTTCCTGATTTTGTAGCAGATGTAAGCTCTCGGCTACTATTCCAGTGCCACACTTGCCTGCCTGCTATACTCCCCGTCAGGACAATCATGAGCTCTAACCCTCTGAAACTGTAAGTGAGCCCCAATGAACTCTTTCTTCAATGAGTTGATTTGGTCATGGAAACTCTTTGAAGCGATAAAGGAGTAAGACAGACTCCTACAGGCTCATATATTTGAATATTTGGTTCCCAGTTGGTGGAACTGTTTGAGAAGAATTAGAAGGTGTGGCCTTATGGGGGAGGTGCATCACTGGGAATAGGCTTTGAGGTTTAAAAAGCTGGTACCTTTCCTAGTTAACTTTCTCTGCCTTGTGGTTATGTCTTAATATGTAAGCTGTCAGCTCCTGTTTCAGCAGCATGCCTGCCTTCCTGCTGCTGTACTCGCTGCCATGATGGTCATGGATGCTAACCCTCTGAAACCGTAAGCCCCAAATAAACTCTTTCCCCCGTGAGTTGTCTTTGCTATGGTGTCTGATCACACCAATAGAAGAGCTGAAACAGTGAGCTCCGTGTTCAGTGAAAGATGGTCTCAAAAAAACAAAGTAACCTCTGGCCTCACACACAAAATTAAAGCAAGTGCATCTGCACACACTTGTGCATATACCACATACACACAGAGAGAAAAAGAGACAGACAACTATGATGCATTAGTCATTTGTAAATAATATTCAAGAACACAATAATGCAAATTCTGAATATTGACTTAATGAGTGTTTAAAGGCAAGAATCAGAGGGGACAGCAGTTTAAAACATTTGATCCTCATCACCATAAATAGAAAGTTCAATAATTCATGTAATCAATGCATTAAAATATAGCAGCACACACAAACTATAGAGATATGTAAACCTGAGATGAAAGAGCAAAAACCTGTTGTAGGCCATTGTTTCCAAGAAGAGAGGCTGGGACTCAGGGACCGAGAAATGCCACAACACTGCTAGGAGCCTGCCAAACATTTCTCTCATAATCTAACGGCAATGATCATTATTTTTCTTAAATTTCCTAACCCTGACCCTCTGTGGTTGATGTGATGAAGCTGAGCAGCAGCAATTCTGCCTTGACCTTGGTCACCTGTGCTTCATCTTGCCCTAGGGGTCTCTCATTCATTACTGCTACCACCAAGAGGGTCCCCCCACCCAGCAGCCAACTCTCCTTTCATATAAGGCTTTGCTATGGAAATGGGTCCTTGGCCCTAATCCCAAGAAGTGTGTCTAATGAGAGCAGAGAATGATGAAAGTGTTGCCTTTGTCCTCCTCAGACCACAGCGGAGCTGGAACAAGAGGACCCTCCCTCCCAGTGAGCTGGCTCCTCACTCTGCTCTCTCCTTCCTGGTTCATCTGTACAGCTTCTGCCCACCATTTAGGGTTTTCCACTGTTGTTTATACCCAGTCTCCCTCAAGTCTGAATGTATAATAATAGGATCTACAGCTTCTCAATAGCCACTTTGGGGTCCCCCTTGCCACTCCTGGTTAATGGCTTTCTTTGTTCCCCATGACTGACACAATACCTTTGGGAGAAGTTACCCTTCACTAGCCTCAACTCAAAAGTCCCTATCATTTACATAGGGAATACCCAGACAGAAATAGCAGGATGAAACTAGACAGGTTGACTACTATAATCCAAGAACCAGAGAGACTGAGGCAAGGAGACTGCCATGAGTTTGAAGACAGTCTGAGCCATAGAATAAAACTATTGAAAGGCAGCAGGGGATGGGAGGGGACAAAGACTGGTGGTATGGTTCATCACACAGTACATGCCCAGTGAGGTGGTTTAAATAAGAGATAGCTCCCCAAAGATTCATATATTTGGATGCTTGGTCAAAAGGAGGTGGAACTATTTGAGAAGGATCGGGTATTGTTGGAGGAGGTGTGTCAATAGGGGAGTGAGCTTTGAACTTTAAAATCTCACACTGTTCCCATGTAGGCTTTCTCCCTGCCTCTTGGTAGTGTCTCAGGATGTAAGCTCTCAGCCAGGTCTCCAGCACCAGGACTGCTTTCCTGTTGCCATGCTCTCCACCATGATGGTCATAGTCTCCCTCTGAAACTGTAAGCCCCAGCTAACTTTGTTCTTTTTTTCTATAGATTGCCTTGGTCATGGTGTCTCTTCACAGAAATATAAAAGTAACTAAGATACCCAGCATGTCTGAGGCCTGGGTTCTATGCCCAACATCATCCAAACAAAACCAGAACATTTGGGAGAATGGAAGGAGGAGAACCTTGACCCTTGGATAAAGTATTAAATATATCAAAATCTTAGTTTTCTCTTGGAGACAGTCACATCTGTTTCAATCCCTAAGACTCAAAACAAACCAGCTATGTAACCTAGAGAGACCTTCAAACATGAATTAGTGTTATTGCCATTACTATTATTAGCCGTGTGTGTGTGTGTGTGTGTGTGTGTGTGTGTGTGTGTGTGTGTGTGTGTGTGTAGGTGCACTTGTCCCATGCATGTGAATGTGGAGGCCCAGAAGATGACATCAGGGGTCTCCCTCAACCACTATGTTTTGAGACAGCGTCTCTCACTCAACCTGGAGTTTGGCATTTTGACTGAATGACCAGCAAACTCCCAGCATCTTCCTGCCTTTATATCTCTGTCCCTCAATATTGACGTTACAGGCATTTCCACCACACCCCTCTCTTCATTTGGATGCTGGGGATCTGAACTCAGGTCTCCATGCTTGCACATCAAGTACTTTCCCCAATGATCTGTCTCCCCAACCTCAGCTGTTATCACTTTGGAAGAGAGTCCCCTGACTAGCTGACCCATGTGCTGAAATGAAACGCTGGCACCTTGGTCATCCTTGCGTCCCCTGTTCCAGCAGACTAATCTATTATCCAACCTGCAGCCATGCCAGCTGCCCCGCCCGGAGCACAGACCTCACTCAGTGCCTCAGGCAAATGGCTGTGAGCACCTGTGCCACTTCCCTTCATAAAAGCAAATGGCTCACTAATGCTTCTCAGTTCCTTTCATCTGAATGGTAACAGCCGTTGTTCTTATTGGATTGTAGATGAATCACTTGAAAAATATTTTGGGGCACATTATAGAGGCAATAACATAAAAGTAACCTGGAAAATGGTTCTGTTTTGTTTTCTACTTTGCAAACCCAAACTGGAGCCTGGGATTGTGTTCCGGATTTGTATCTCTTTTTTTAACAGAAGTATTTTTTGCTTACTTCCTCTTCATGCTGGCAAAGGAGACAGGTGATTGTCTCCCAGGTTGGGAGGGAAACCCTTTGGGGCATCTAGCCTCATCTCTGTCCCCGGTAGGAAGGGCTGGATGAAAGCAGACAGACCCACACCCCAAGCTTCAGGTCCAAAAGAGGTGACTGGAGGGAGACAAATATTCTCATCCTCCCCTGGGAACTGAGGTATGCAGGCGAGCAGACAGAGATGGCTTACCACAAACCAACAGCACTGCCTCTCTAAGAGAGTGTATGCCTGAGATAGAAATGTTCAGTGGCCAGATCCTCCCTTTTTGGGTGTTTCCCATCTATCCCTGTTCTTGAGGCAGAAGACTAGGGCAGTTGCTCTTTGAAAAGCCCAACAGTATGCTGGCTAGGCACTCAGAACAAGGAGTCCCATCCCTCCAGAAACCCACTGGCAATGCAGGGCCAGGATAAGTGTCTTGGTAGGGCATATGAGCTCTCTAGAGGACAGGATCGTCTTTCTCTGCCCTGGAGGCCACCATGTCCCCATTTTCTTCCCTGTTCAGGGAGTACTGGCCACTCCTTCTGGCTTTCTCCCTTACAGTGCTGGCACTCAGAACCTGCAACCTGTCTGTTCTAAATCCTTGGCTCTGCTGACTTTAACAGAGAAATCCCTATTCTCTGCAGGTCTAACACTGGGTCTTTCTGAGCCATGGTTCCAACAAAGAGCACTTCAAAACCCTTAAAGTAAGAATCAAGATGATGAACTATAGAAAGAGGGTTGGGAGGAGAAGAGGGAAGGGAAACTGGCTGGGATTTAAAAAAGAAAAAGAAAAGAAAAGAAAAAAAGAAAAAGAATCGAGATAAGTCCCCAGAAAATACCTCTCAACTAACACCAACAGCTAGGAATTAACCTAATATCCTACCTCTCATTTAGAAAACAGAATCTGCAGTCCAAGGGGGCTTATAGCCTGTTGGAACAGTTAAGAGTGAACATACTCTGTGTTCTCCTAATACTACTCTGCATCAATAGCACTCGTTGATGAAACATAATCATAAAGTGAGCTTGAAACCTTATTGAGCCCACACCTCCATTTTAATACCATTGTGGACTTGGATGAGGTTTCAGGTCTTCCTAAGGTAGGAAGAAATTTGAGGTCAGATCTCCATACTCAGCTACAAATGATTGCTATTTGGACTCCCCTGGGCAAGCTGCTTGATATAGCTGAGCCCCAGTGATTATTGAAAAACAAAATTGTGTGTGAGTGTGTGTGTGTGTGTGTGTGTGTGTGTACAGATCCTTGAGGAACTTCCTGTCTCTTTCACTAGAAGGGTAAACAACCGCATCTGGCTTCTTTTAAACAAGGGTTCTGGGAGATAAATCTTGGACCCTCCTGCTTGCACAGCAAGTATTATACCAACTGAGCTATCATTCCAACCCAAGAAAAGCTTACCTACATCGAGGGATCTCCTGAAATCCCTTGGAGCTTAAGAACTAGAATTGCTCACTAAATGGCCTCTCAAATGAAGAGGCTTCTGGCCTTTTCATTTGTGAAGTAAAATCTGAGGCCTGGGGTAATAACAGAAGAATAAGCTGAGTCTGAAGGAGTGAACTGCAAATCCAGGCACCCATTGACCGGACCTTGATGGAAAATTTAACCTCTGTGGCCTGGCTCTGATCTTTATCACCAAAATGACACTTCCTTGCAACACAGCTGATGCAAAGTAAACACAAGCCACTTCCCCATCCAACTTAAGCAAGGAGGCAAGACCTGCTGCCTCAACTTTCTCCTTTATTTCCTGGCTTGCTTTTTTATTCCCTCTAGGAAAAGATGGCTGTGTCCACTCCCTACCAACTAATGTGCTATTAAAGTTTTCTCATGTGGCCAGATATTACCTCTGAATTGTAAGTGGAAAGAGTGAGATGTTGAAAGGAACCAGGGTGGCAGGTGTAATTAATGAGATGAGCCTTAAACCAGCCTCTGCATTTCTGCTGGGTCTCATTAACTACTGCTGCACTGCCCTGCCTGGGAGGCTTCCCCCCCCCCCATCGGCCCTCCCCACTGGCTGATCTCTATTGTACTTCTTACTATCCTGGATCTGTTAAATGCTTTATATTCCGTTTGCCAACGCAGGAATGATTCAGAACAAGATTGGGTTATTACAAATTCAGGAGGCACTACACACACGGCTGTCATGTCTCAGTTACCCTTTCTCTTGGTTTAATAAAATTTGCCACACTAATACAAAGCCATCTTTTATCGTTTCCTGCTGTTGTAACAACTTGTCCGGCTTCCCTCCTGCTAATTAAAGGAAGAGGCCACACAGTCGCTCATTGGAAAGTGGGTTTCCAGGGAACCTGTCAATATCTTCGCAGTCACTTAGCTCTGGGTCCTATGGTCCTTTAGCCGCCCGCTCCTCCATGATTGGAGCCCTAATGAGGTCGGCAGCTGGTGGCGACATGGCAGACATGCCCCGCGTGGCGCGCTGGTGGGATGGCAGACGCAAGCAGTCCCCAGGGGCAGGATGACGCGAGCTCCGCAGCCTGTCCTCCCACGCTGCCCCAGCGGGCCCTGACTGGCTTGCGACAGACTCACCGGCAAAGGGTCCCCCAACGCAAGAGTGAGCAGCGGGAGCTGGGAGGTGGGCGGTAAGGCGGGACCCCCGCCCCCGGGCAGAAAGGATAACCGGAAAGAGGAGGCAGTGGGTACCAAGGAAGCAGGGAGGGGAGGCCAGCGAAGCTGTGCACAGAGCCGTCCTTGTGCGAAGTCCTGAGCCGGGTCCAATCAGCCGACTCCCGGAAGGCCCACGCGACACTTCTCCATCCCACTCGGGGGCCTCGAAGCGCCCTAGGCCGCGGGGGCGGCGAGTCTGCGTCGAGTACATCTGCCCCCGCTAACTGCCTCACTACAGAGCAGGTTTCGGCCCTTTAGAGGGACCAGGGCGGGTTCATTAGCATTCCTCCCAACAGCTGCCTGGGTGATCTGGGTCCCACGCTGCCAAGACTAGGGGAATCATGCTCCCCCCCCCCGGGGGGCAAGGCAAAAATTTCTCCAGTGGTGGCACCTACGTCCTCTATGTGCCCAACTGTGTGCTTGGAGCCTCATTCCTGGGAGAATCTTGGGCTACCTTGCCTGTTCCAGGCAGGCAGGAACAAGTTCAAGGTCAAGCCCATGGTGCTGGGGAAGGCAAGCGATCCCCTGATAAGCTTGCAGTAGTCGTGACCCCCTCCAGGACCAGTGCGGCCTTAGGGATTCCAGGGCCAAATCCCCTTAAGAGAAGACTAATAAGTTTACAAATGGACGCCGCTGGCGCCTCTTGCAATAAAAGGCAGAAGCTCCGCTCTGGAGCTTCAATGGGAGCATTTTCCCTCTTAACAAGGGACTGGATTCAGCTGCCTGATGCTGTCTGGACAGAGTGAGTTGCCAGAGTAACCAAGGCCTACTGCACGCCAAAGGCCTGGAGACAGAGCTGGCTGCTGGCTCCAAGAATGCCTAGTTGCTAGTACACCCAAATCCTGCACTGGCCGCCTTCTGGGCCATTCCTCCTAGACATCTCTGTCCCAGCACAGGCTGTCCCAGAAGCCCTGATCCAAACTCGAGCTTTTAATAGGCTTGTATGAAATGTTATGTATGAGACACATCCCCAGAGCAGCACCTATAGAAGATCTTACTGCCAGACTCCTGCAGACCAGCTAGGAAGCAGACTGCATGCTGGGGGAGGTACTCAGAAGAGCCTGAGGAAGTAAGTGAGCCCACGGCTGGTGAAGAGGAAAAGAAAAGCCCACAGGACTCACTTGAACAAGAGCTAGGTCTTTCTTCCAGAAGGTCCCTGGGGAATTCAGATCCACAGGACCAACCGGATAGTGGACAAATGGCACTCACTCCACTGGTCACTTCAACGCCCTAGCAGCTGCTTCGTCCCAAGCCTTAGCCTAGCTTGGTCAGAATCTCAGTGTTTCAACCTCACATTTTAGAGCTGGAGAGATAAGGGCATTTGCCACCAAGCCTGATAGCCTGAGTTCAATTACCAGGATCCACATGGCAGAAGGAGGGAACAGACTCCCACATGTCACCTTCTGACCTCCACACTCACTGTGGAAACTGTGTTCCACACACAGATCAACAAATTAATGCAATTTTAAAAGTTCACATTTCATACCCCCTCAAAAATGTTAAAATTGCATTCCACTTTGATTTTCTCTCAGGGACACTAAAATGTGGAGATCTCGTAATTCCTTTTACAGGTTCTGTTGGGCATTGGAGTATATCCAAATCCCAGTTGTATTTTAGGATCCAGGGAACTTGAGCTATGGAGAAGACTGAAAACACAGGCACACACACAAAAGCATATCTCCCAGAATCCCAGAGTACCTCTCTTGAAGCTTGCCTGAAGCTAGGCTGAAGGCTTCCTTAGTGGTTTCCACCTGAAGGGCCTCACCTATTAACCGAGGAGAAGCTGTGCTCAGAAGTGGTACTGACTAGCCAGCAGACCCTAGACCATGCCTTCATCGCTCATATGTCTAGAAGGAAGACTTCATTTTCTTCACAGCTAGCGAAAGGAGCCCAGAATCCTAACTTTTCCCAGGTTGTGCTTTTGCGGGGAGGAGCAGTGGAGGGGTACACTTCACCAACCTAGCTCCATCCAGGTGCCTGCCTAACATCTCAAAGGTCTGTCTAATGCACCACAGCCAGTCTCATTTCCACAGCCCAGAGGTCACAGCACACAGAGCACTTAGTGACGCTATGCAGCTGGACCCTATGTTTTAAAGTCATGGCTACCCACTCTGCCCCACTCCAAGCCCTGGGTCTTCCCTTCTTCCCACATGATAGCTCCATGTCCAGACATCCCTCTTTCCAGTTGATTAACTTTCTCTCTCACATCAGTCCAGAGCTGCAGCCACACGCATTTCTCGTTCATGTCTGCGCAGGCCTGTACTTCCTATCAGCTTAAGCCATACTACGGTCTCCACCAGATCTTAGCCAGTCCCCTTCAGTAGGCACCTAACACACAAGGTGCTCAGTGACAGACTGCTGCTTGCTGCTGTCCTGCACCCTGACTTGATTTAGCCTCCTTGTCTGGGAGTTCAGAGAAGGTGTTTCTCTACTTTTACTCTAGCTTTCTCTTTCCCCTTGTTCTAGCATGTTCTTCCAGCTCTGGTACTGCCTCCTCCAGGAAGTCCTTCTTCTTCCTTGCCATTCACTCTTGGCTGAGTCAGCCCTTGTCCTGTCCTGGTCCATTTCACCTTGTTCACCTGGTGCAGGATAATGAATGAATGAAGAAAAGGGTTGTTTGGGCTTTTGTGATTGTTGGAGGTCGTGACTGAAAGATTGAAGGGTCCGCCTGGTCTCTGATGAAAGCCTTCTGGCTACTTCTGAATGAAGCAATGGCATTGTATGTAAAGAGTACACGTGAGCACACAGAGCCCTAGATACAGAGTAAAGGAGATGGAAGGTGAAGAGCGGGGCTCTCTATGCTTACAACATTCTGCTCTGGTAAAAAGTGATGACCTCCTGCCATATCTAACTCCACGAGACCAACAGGAGGACAGTTAGGACCCATCTCACCTGGGCAGAGGCCCTCCCTCCCCATCTCCCACCTCACCTGATCAGGAGACCTCCCTCCCCATCTCCCACCCCACCTGGGGACCACAGGCAGGAGCCTACCAGGCTGTTTCATTCCCTCTCAGATATTTACAGCCTTAGCTTTAATTCCTCTAAGAAGACAAGATTTATGGCCCACTTGACAGAAATATTTAATTTTCCAAATGTCTATTATTCAAAGGCTGTGGAACCTCCAGCTCCCACATTCTCACATTAATATCCACCTCAGGCTCAGACCCCATAAAGCTCTTCCCAGTAGCATGGAAGAGGGGAAGGAAGAGACTGAAGGCTTTGGCAGAGGGAGGGCCCATAGAAAAATCCTGCCAGAGTTCAGGCCATCCCCACCACTCTTCCTCAGATCAAACAAGAATGCTTTTATTATCATCATTAACAGCACTAACAGCTTGCTATGTGTGATGATTAATTTTCACTCACAACATGACTGGATTAAGAATCATCATGGAATTACACTTCTGGATATGTCTGTGAGGGTATTTCCAGAAAGCTTTAACTAAGGGGTCAAGACCCACCCTGAATGTAGGTGTCATTGTTCCATGCACTGGGGCCCTGGACTATAGAAAACAGAGAAAGTGAGCTGAGCACCAGGGTTCCTGATGGAGAACATGGGGACCATGCTGTTGCCACCACAATTAACATGTTCCTTCATAAGCATGAACCAAAGCAGGTCCCACCTTGTAAAGTTACTTCTGTCAAGTATTTTGCCACAACAGGAGAAAAGTACCTAATAGATGATTACATACTGTGCTAATCAATCTGTGTGTGTTTGTGTGCATAGGTTTTTGTGTGTGTGGTATCATTCCTCAGGCCACCATTATCTTCTCACTAGCTTGAAACTAGTGAAGTTATCTAGGCCGGCTAGCCAGCAAGCCCCAGGGAGCCTCCAGTCTCTGCCTCCCTGGCAAGGGAATTACAACATTCAGATGCTGCCACATTCAGATCTGACTGAGCCATCTCTCCAGGACTGTGGCAAGTAATTTTAATAGGCATTTAATTTAATCCTTACATCCCCGTGAAATAACCATTATAACTATCCCATTGTGTAGTGGATGAGGGAGCTAAGATCACCCGGCTGCTGGAGCTGACATTAAACCCCCAACGTGACTAACTTCAACTCTTTCAGCTGTCCTGGAGTCTCGCCTGCACCATGTTAACACTCTTCCTGACACTAATAACTGTGCCAAACTCTCTTTAATTCCACGTCTCACTGTTAAGCAGATTCACTGATACATTCACATGCAAAGTGTCCCTGCCACACACATTGTAGCCTGGCTGTGTGCCTGGCATAGCAAATGTAAGGCTCCTTGCCTACCAAGACCTTCAAACCTGTTTGAAAATGAAGGTTTATCCGCAAAACAATGCAGTGGCCCACGAAGGAGGCAGAGAGGCTACACCAGCCACTGACGGGCTCAGCGTCTCCAGACAAGCAGGAAACAAAGAGTTCTGAACAAACAAGGGGACCTTCTTGGGCCTCTGTCTCAGCCAGTCTCTCTTGTACTGGTGTAAAGCTGATTCTGTTTACACTGGACCAGCTCTCAGCACGGGAGAGGGCAGAGCAAGCTTCCTGGCAGAGATAAGAGGATTGCCAAGGAGAAGGGGAAAGAAAATGGAGGAAGAACTCAAAAGGCTCAGCAGTTTTGGCCATCTGTGGGGGGGACAGAATACCCTCCTAGCCCTGGGGGAGGCTCCCCATCAGCGCACAGAAGAGCAGCCCATGCTGGTGTTAGTGGCCCTGAATGATGAAAAAATGATCAAGGGCTCCCTGCTGCTGTCTAAAGAGTACCTAGTGATCGCTTCCTTCTCCTGTCCATTTAAAACGAACACATTTCATTAAGGAAGGCAAAACAACTGATTCCATGTCTCGTGTCTCATATGCTTTTGGAATGCAGATACAAGATGACTTAAAATGCAATTAAGCACCCTCGCTGGTCAGCATCTACTGGTGTCCTTGGAGTACAGGAACAGATTCCCCATTCATTGTTAGTATACATACCCCACATGAGGACCCATTGCTAGGTCAACATGGAGTGTTAGCATCCTTGTGTCTCAGTTCATCCACAATAAGAAGACAGAGAAGCTAAGGAGTCTGGGTCTCTCCAAGGCTAGTTTTAGGCCTCAAGACCTCATCTCTCCACCTCCAAGGAGGGCAAATGTAGGGATATTTGCCATCACCAAGCCAAGAAGCTTTTGCTATGCCGTTAGGTGTCAACTCCCATCCCCGCTTGGCCAGAAAGCATTTTCACCCGAGTCACAGCAGCCAACCCCAGCTCTAAAGAGCCAAAGATTCTCATGTCCTTTTGCTTGGTCCTAAATAGCTCTAGTTGGCTTCTGTCTAGAACAGTAACAGAAAAAGTAAACTGGGAAAGCCTCTTTAGTCTCCAAAGCCAAACACTCACAGAGGATGATGAGCCAGAGCAAGACTGGAAACATCAGGAAAGACTGCCTGGGAAAGTCACACAGGGTCCGGAGATGACTGTGCCCAGTTCCCATGTATGTCCAAAGGTCCCCTGAACCGTGTCAACCAAATACATACAATGCTACCTGTGTGCAGGATCATGCTAATCTTTAATTCTTTTCACAGGTATTAAGTGTAAAATACAACTGGTTTCATTTTGACATTTTCACACACACACACACACACACACACACACACACAGTACTTTGGTCACATCCCCCACCCCAAAATCATCGTCTTTCACTCCTCTCTCCCTCCCCTCATTGGCCTCTTTCTCTTTGCAAATAGTACCCTCTTCTTTTTAAATTATGTTTACAGTGTGTGTGTGTGTGTGTGTGTGTGTGTGTGTGTGTGTGTCACATGTACATGTCATAGCACACAGGTGGCGGTCAAAGTACAACCTATAAGAAAGAGTTGAGTTCTCTAGACTGAACTCAGAGCCTCAGGCTTGGCTGCAGATGCCCCCAACTTTTACTTTCACATTGTTGTTGTTTGTATCGATTCCACAGATGAGGGGAAATGTGATATTTGTCTTTCTGAGTCTAGCTTATTAAATGATGGTCTCCAGATCCATCCGTTTTCCTGCAAATGACTTCTGTGTGGCTGGACAGCACAGCGCTGTATCTGCCTACCCCACTTGTTCATCTCATAGCACTTCTGTTCAGTGCAAATGGCACTAATCAGTGTGGCTGTCTGAGCAGAACATAGCTGTGGAGTTCTAGTGTTCTTCACATGGGGGTGGGGGATGAGCCAGAGTTCCCACACTGGCTTACCTTGCTTAACTTCTCAGCAGCTCTTGAGAGAAGCCATTTCCTTCAGACACATAAGGACATGGAGGCCCAGAGAGGCCTAAGTAACTTGTTCAAAGTTGCCCAGCTGGTAAATGTCGAAACAGATTCTGTTTGAGGCCTGTTGGCTCTGATGCTAAGGACCACAGCCATGCCTTCTTGATGTCACCACCAGCAAAAGAGCAGAGAAAAAGAGCCAGGCCTCTCAGATGGCAGATCTAGGGAGGAGGAGGAGGACCCTCTGCCTCTAGAAGGGAAGGTTCCTTACCATGGCCTCATGCCGGCTGCCATTTCAAGGGCTGACTCTCATGATGAATGTGCTCAGGGCACATGTGAAATGTAATACATCTTGATTTAGTGAAGCGCTTGATAGGTCGCCTGATGAAATTTTACTTGCAAAATTAATTCAGATTGTCTTGGCTGGGTACTGCCGTCACCTAGACAGCAGACAAGCTGGAAAGTATACACAAGTAGTCAGGAAAAGACAACTTAGAAGGGGCAGGACTGGGGTACTAGAAACAGGCAAAGGCCCATGGGATATTGAGACATCAGCAGGCGTTGGTTTTCTTGCCTCTGATGCAGCTGAAACATAGCCTATAGCAAGAAGATGCCAGACTGAATGTAAGAATATACAACAGGGAAGGGGTGAAATGAGCTCACAGGGCCTTTGCAGTCTCCACATTCTATAGGATGGAATGAGAGAGATGTAAGGCGGGAGCTGAGTCCCCAGATTGGTCATTGAGGAAGCTCAGAAAGCAGCTACCCATCCCAGTCAGGGGAATGTGAGCCTCAGCCCGACCCGCTCTCCAGAAGTTATTAGTTGATATCTTCTGTGGGCATGACGAGGTAGGCAGTCAGCTCATGGGGAATGTCCACTGATAGCAGCAAGTCCAGTGAACCCCTGCCCAAGGCCAGGAGGTTGGGACCTGGGTACTGTATGAGCAGAACATGGGAAAAGTAGCCGAAGAGGAAGAGTCAGTTCAACACACAGAGTTAACTAAACTGGCACAGGAGGTGGGAACATGATTCCATCGTGATTAAGAAAGGAGGGAGAGGAAATGAATTACTGTAATTACAAACCCATGGAGTATGGTTTAAAACAAAAGTGTTCCTCTCCTGGAGTCACAGGAGAGAATATAAGACTTTTTTTTTAAGTTTTTAAAAAATGCTTAAAATTTTTATATAGGAAAAAAAATGCATTTTGCTCAAACCAGCCCCTTTTCCTCCCCTCACTCCCCCACTTTGTCTTCTCCTTCTCCATTTTTTTTTAAAATGCTGCTCATATGTGTGTGGATGGATGTAGGCCCATCTACTGAGGCATGAGTAGCCCAGCCTTTCAGGACCTACATCGCTAAAGAAACCTGATTCTCCCTTCCCCCGCAGCCATCAATTACCATCAACTCGTCCAAGGTTAGACTTCATGAGCCCCTCTCCCATCCATGCCCAGGATTCTAGTCGGCATAATCTTGTGTAGATCTTGCACACACAGCCGCAGACAGTGTGCCTTAGGCATAAAGATAAGAGCTTTGGAGGCAGTTCATTACTGTGTCCATTTTACAGAATAATATTATTAGATTCTGCTCCAGGCCCATGACCTAGCAGCCATGAGTTTTTTGAACCAGTGAATGGCACCAGATATGAGTTCTGTCTGATGGATCAGGTTTTGAATCAAATCAGAAAGTAGTTGGTAATGCATATAATGTTCATGTTACCATTACACCAGTCAACAAATCTTACCAACCCAGTCTAAAGCAAAGGGTAAAGTAATACCCATTCCCAAAATAGGAGTCATCTCCTGAATGTCAAGGAATCTAGAGACTTTTGAAATTAGGATGAGTCAAAGAAAAACAAGCAGATCAAAAAGCAAGCCAGTACCTGCCAGGAGTGGAGACTGAACTAAGCAATATTGGGTCAGTGGGACCATAGGACTGTCTGCTGCCTGCCCAGGGAGGGATGGGGAGTTGTGGAGAAGAAAGAATGATCTGATGTGGCGGGAGGAGGAAGGGACCTTGAATAAGGATATACAGGGACAGAAAGCGTGACTTCTTTGTTCAAAATAATAATAATAATAATAAAGATATTAAAAGAAAAAAAAGAAAAAAAAGCAAGCCAGTGTGCCCAAGAAATCTACCCAGGCTCTTTATGGAGCTGGTTGGTGGGAGATAAATGGAATTGACCACGGTAAAGGTATCTGATTCTTCACATGTACTTGGCGTTACCCTCATAAAAGACTTGGTGTGGCTTGTGTTCTGAGTTCAATTTGGCTGTCACATAATGAGTGGAAGGAAGCAGAGAAAATGCCAAGGTTTGGAATAGAAAGAAAGCCAATGGATGGGAAACAACAACTTGAAGTATGGGTATATATCCTGTTGGTTCTTGGGGGAACTAAACACAAATGGGATTTACAGAGAGGCATTGTGAACTGAGACATAAACACCTGAGTCTGAGTCATTAATCTGAAGACCTGGTGGTAAGGAGGTTTCTAGTTCTTTCTCCTCAGTTCCAAATGTGTCCAAGCCTTTTGACTCTGTGCCATGAGGTGTCATCTATAAAATCCATGCTCAAGGCACTAGAGAAATGGCTTAGTGGACAAGAGCGGGTGTTACTCCTCCACTGGACCTGAGTTTGGTTCCCAGTACCCATTTCTGTAGGCTCACAGCTGCCTGTAACTCCAGCTCCCTCTTCAGGCCTCTGGTGGCACTGCACTCACATGCACAAACCCATAAACATAACTGAAGAAAATTAATATGCTTTTTAAATTAATGCTCAAGAACCACACAATCAAATCACAAAAAGACATCAGGGCAACTGTAGTGGCATAATCCTTTAATCTCAGCACTCAAGAGGCAGAGGCAGGCAGATTTCTGTTTGTTCCTGGCCAGCCTGGTCTACATAGTGTGTTTCAGACCAGCCAGAGGTATACAGTGAGACCCTGTCTTCATAAATAAATAAGTAAACTTCATAGTGCTTTAAGTACATTTACCATTTGTGTTATGCAGTAGTCTTAGATACCTTGGGCCACAGGTTAAATATTACTAGACCTTGACCTAGACCCTTTTCCCTTCTAACTAGCTAATCACTAGTATCAAATAAAACAGCTCTCTGTGCTAATGAAAATCCAAAAGACCTAAATATGTTTGTCTCTGAAAACTGATCTCAAATAGCCAAGACTTCACCTAAAAATAAACAGAAATATGACTTGTATGCGGTAGAAAGCTGTGAAGGAAACACCACTGTTGCCTAAGTCAGTCTACGGCAAAGCAATTTTTATTGTCTCCAAGACAAACAGCCAGCATGGCCTGATTCCCAGTGAGCAGTGGCATCAATAAATATGGCAATGGGAAGCCTTTCCCAGTGACAGAAAAAAGCAACTTGCACACTGTGTGTCACATACAGCTTCCCTGAGAACAGGGAAAAGAGAGCAAAGGGCAAGGGGCAAAGGTCAGATAGACTGGCCCCCACCTTCCATCTTGCTTCCTAGGCCATGGGAGCTTAGCAACTCCATGAGTGTAGTACAAAAGTTTCTAGAAGTGGTATGTCAGGAAAGGCAGATGGGTCAGAGGGAAGAGATTCCAAACTGTACATCTGGGAGCAGCCTTGGCCCAGCGTTTTTCTAGGAGAAGATTGGGAAGCATGAGCATTGGCTCAGTGAATCCAGAACAGGCAAGCTTGATGCAAATCAAACATGGAGAAGCAAACAGTAACCATGTCAGCACTCGGCATTTTTTTTCAGTTTACATCCAGCCCTGGTGGCCTCACTGTGGCTTCTGGGTCACCAGCCAATAATGAGAGCTCCCACACCTATTGCATAAACAAGAAGCTACTCGTTGGAGTTTTGTCTTGGAACCCCAACAGCAGAAAGGCAGGCCTTCTGGGGTTCCTTTTGTAGGAACAAAGAAGCAGAAGGTGCAGCCTGCATATCTGCAGGGGACGAGAATAGCATTCATGGCTCGGAGAGCCTCCTCTTATCTCACTCACTGGCTCCAGCCTGTGGCCTGTGAACTACCTCCTGGGTGTTTGTGTAGCAATGTGGTAGAATAGCCACATCCTTATCCAACACTATCACGAAGTGAGCATGCTTACCACCACCCCACCCCACCTCCAGCTGAACCAACCCTCTATTTGAAAGGAGGATCATAAGGGCTCAGCAGCCTAAAACTGGACGGATCAGGCGGCCAAATTGCCCCACTGTCCCAGGCTGAGAGTGTGGCTAAAGACCTAGAAGGAGGTTGGAACCCATGCACAGCCTGCAAGTTTAGAAGACACTGCCATTTGCCACAGAGAATGGATCTGAAAGGCTCAGATGACAGAATTCTAATGCTGGAAAAAATTATAAAGAATAATTCACTGCCGCCACCAACCATCCAGGGCCCTTTCAGAATGTAAATGGGCCCTGTCAATGGTATCCTGGGCACACCAACTTGTCAGATGATATTTCTGTGGGCCCATTTGGCCCTGACCTGAGTTTTTCTAAACTTGTATATTTATACTCATCTTCTTTTATATTCTTAGAGCTTTATGGGTGTCTACAGCAAAGGGCATTCTAGATTCTCTCTCTCTCTCTCTCTCTCTCTCTCTCTGTGTGTGTTTGTGTGTGTGTGTGTGTGTGTTTGTATGTGTGTGAGCTCTCTCTCTCACTCTCTCTCTCTCTGTGTTTGTGTATGTGTGTGTTTGTATGTGTGTGAGCTCTCTCTCTCTCTCTCTCTCTCTCTCTCTCTCTCTCTCTCTCTCTCGTGTGTGTGTGTGTGTGTGTGTGTGTGTGTGTGTGTGTGTGTGTGTAACCTTTACAGTTATAGAAAATGAAAGCATCCTTCCTAGCAGTGGCTGCCCCCCCACACACTCCAAACCCATTTTTTTTGAGGCTTGGCTTTGTGCCTTGGTCCTGCCCCCGCCCCTCCTGCACTCAGTCACTAGCAGAGCACAGAGTCCACTTTCCTGGTCATCAGGGAGTCTCGGGAGGCAAGCAATTACAGTTACTCGGCCTGAGTGAGTCTCAGCAGCATCTCAGTCCTCACTCCAGCCTGTTCCCTGACTGACCCCTTTTAACTTCCTCCCTCTCCAGGCTCACACACACTCCCTCATCCGTGCTCCAGGCTCTGTGGAAGCCATGTGCTGTTTACTGGCTCAGGACATAACCCCCAGCCTGGGTCAGGCCTTCTCTTCCCTACAGACTTAGAAAATTAGCCAGTTTCTCATTCTCTGGGCAGGTCAGGTCCATCCAGGGCCTAACACTTCCCCTCCTGCCTCCCTCCCTGTTACCACATCTTCTCTTCCCATCAGCCCTGACAGTGTCCTTCCCTGTCTCTCCAAAGGCCTCTAGTTATCCGATGTAACTTCTCAGGATTTCTTGGAAGTATTCAACAGGGCGACCACCCCTCTGTAGTAGCCACCCCTGCACCCTGTCACCAGCTCCCCTCCACCTCTCCATGGCACCACCCCTCCTGATTTCACCAAGACTTTCCGGAAGACTCTTATCTTGCATACAGAGAGTCTCAGAGTTTGGCTACTGACCCTGGTCTTTTGTATGGCACATACTTCGCTCTTTATCCCTGCCTATCTGTGGGAGATGACAAGATGCTATTTCCAGCACCATCTCTTCCTGGGAGGGACTTGGGAGTACACCAGCATGGTGTGCCATAGTCTTGCCACACTCCAGCCATCTCCCCTTCCTCCTACCTGCTCTGCATCCCCTGATTACACCCTAAGTCAACCTTGTCTTGACCTGCCATCCTGTCGTTCCTTCACCAGCAATGAAACGTTTCCAGAGAGATTACAAAACTAAGCTGACTTCTTGCTCTTCTAACACAATCACGGATCCCCATAGGTCTCTCAATAATGCTGTGACACCCCACACACTGATCCCGCCAAAGCTATCACGCAGGTTCCTTGACTACATTAGCCATGCCTCCTTCCTCTGGTCTCCCTAGCACTCAGCTTCCTGTCTCTGTTCTTCATCTGTTGAGGAAATAAGCAAACAAGAGCTTCTGCCATCGACACAGACTTCCTTCTTCCATCCAGGGCTGGGCTGCTCCCATGTGAGGCTCGCCTCCTGGTCTCTGAAAGCCAACACCTCATTTTCTCACACGCCCCGCAATCCCTTCTCTCCTGAACTAGAAATTGCTCCCACTCTGCTGGGTTCTGCCATCCCCATACACTCTTTCTCTGCCACCTCCACAGGAGACCCTTGGTTGGCCGGGTGGTACAAGCCTGTAATCTCAGCTACTTAGAAAGCTGAGGCATGATGATCCTGGGCCACAAGTTCAAGGCTAACCTGAACAATTTAACAAGGCTCCTGCTCAAAAGAATAATAAGGAGGCAGGGGCATAGCTCTGTGAAAGAACACTTGCAGAGAATGTGAAAGGCTTGAGTTCAACCCTAGTACCACAAACAAGAACTAAGTAAGTAATAAGTATATAAGCAAGGAAAAGGTGCCTGGCCCCACATCCTCTCCAGCCAGCTTTTCACCTACCCACTCTTGACTGCAGCATGCCTCAAGAATCACTCTGCTGAGCTTCTGCTTCCCATCCACCCCTCAGTCACCCCAGTCCCACCAATGGTCCTGCCAAACCCCATAGACAGAGCTGTCTTTCTTTTGTTTGCTCCCCTCCATACCCAGAACCCCATGGGATTCTCCTTTCTCCCACAGGGCACATATCTCTGGGCTAGGCTCCCCTTCCTCCATGTCCGTTGCTGGCCTCTCCATCTCTCTCAGACTGTGCGTGGCAAAGTTCAAGTCTCCATTCCCAGGCTTCTTCTCTTCGGTACTTGCCTTTCTCTTAGTCACTGGTGACTCCCAGGTTCTAGCTCCTGCCTTGAACTTCTCTTTGGGCTAGAGACTGACAGCCAAGCGCTGCCTTGGAGACATTCGTGTGTTCACTAAGCCATGCTCTTCACTGGCTGGCCTACAGGTCCACCCTCCTCCTAGCTCCTAGAGCAGAGGCTCTGCCTCTTCCCCTGCGAGTCTTGCATCCCAAATACCCCAGGACTGTGGCATCTGTCCCATGACTATGACCACTCACGTCCAAACTCTTCTTCCCCTACTTGACTGATTATGACAGCTTCCTGGGTGGTCTCCTACTTTCTGTCACCCTGATAGCCCATTTTCCTTGTGGTAGCCACCATGGTCTCTTACAAATGTAAATGGGGCCTTGTCATTTCTCTGTTCAGAATCCTTCAGTGGCTTTTTATTGCACTTAGAACCAAGCCCATTGCAACCGACAGAGAAGCCAACTCAAACTTGTTGCAATAATATGAACTAATTTGCTGAGAGATGGCTGATGGTCAAGCTCACATCTTCATACCTCAGTATCCAGCGCGCCTTTCTCTGAGTGGTCACCAAGCTAGCTGCAGTCCTGGTCCTCAGCTCACAGTGCTCAGCCTCCAGGGTCTCTGTCTGTTTAGCAGAATCATCCCCCTCTTCGCTTCAGCAGCTGCCCCTCTCCCAGGACATCCGCCAACCCTGGATCTGCCAGCTGCGGGCAAGCTGGTCTCTTCAGTCTTCCTAGTCTTGTCCCGGCTCCTGGGAGCTAAGCACTGTGTTTTGGGTGGGTTGCTGGCTAGGCCGCCCACCCATCTATCCTGTTCCATGCCCTCTTAAAGGACAGTTGCCTATAACAGTGTTGCTCTACACCTCTCTGTAGGTATCACAGTTTAGGTCTGTCCGTGTTGACTTTTGGAACCCCCATAGTGGCTTGAGTGGAAAACGAACAGGCTTCTAACAATAAGACACATGCTGGAAATAGAGTCTACCTCCAGGTCCCATAGTTGACTGAGATGATGAAGTGGCCAAGAGGGACACCCTGGGCCAGGTGCCATGCACCAAGCCTGAGAACTGCCCACTCCCTGCCCCACCCCTGTGTGCCCAAAGGGGAATATACAGTCTCCCAGTTCCTGGGATAAATGTGTCCCTGGCAAAGTTGCAAGGGCCCTCTCTCCCCTGGCCACCTCTGCCAGAGCCTTCTGCTATATCTCTTAATCTAAAGGATCCAGGCTCTTGTCTGTACTGGCTGTACTGGTGGACTCAAGGTCCTCTGTTCTGGAATGTTTTGTCCTGGAGTTCTCATATCCATGCTGAGACTTCTCTCTATGCACCTTCCCACTGCCATCACAGTCAAAAACATCAAAATATTATGCCATTCTTCTAAAACCCTCTGCTCAGGGTCCCCAGCAAGGCTGTCATCTCTGGAAATGCTAGCATCAAGGCATACCTCCCATCTTCCTGTTCCTGTGCCAGTGTGCCTTTCCTGCAGCTGCTCGTGGTGTTGGGAATCCTCACCTTCTGCCTGTGTCTCCACCTAGGGAAATCTACTTACCAATCAATGTTCAGCTCAGATGGCTCCTGAATCCTCCCCGCACCTCCCCCAACTCAGAATGAAAGACCTTCAGGAAGCATTCATGCTATCCAGTCCCTGCTCCGCTCCTTCCCTAGCCAGCATGGTGAGTGCTTTCATACAGTGGGGCCTCAGAGAGGCAGCGTGGGCCTCAGCATCCAGGAGGCCTGCTCCTGGAGTCAGGCTGAATTACCTCCCCAAACCAGTCCAGTTTGAGCATGACCCTGGGCCCCCATGCTCATGTTTCCCTGGAATCTTTCCCCTATGAACAGCAACTCCTATGTGTGCATCCTCACCCAGCCAGAGCCTCGCCCACCCTGGCAGTCACCCAGCAGCCCTGGATACATTTCTCCCTCTAATGAGAAGTTTCTTAAAGCCCTAACAAGGCCCTTTCCACCAAGCAGGTTCAGCAACAGATTCGTATAAAACATAAATTCAGTACACTAAAGCCAGATTTTAGCACATCAGTGGACCCATGGGGTGGGGCCTGGGTTTACCAAACACCAGGCAGCTGCTGTCATTCAATTAAAAAATAATAATGAGGAGCTCCTGTAATTTCTGGTCTCTCATTAAGAAAGATTTTTTTTTCTTTTCTGATTTCCCATGTCAGATGTTGCTGTGAAGAAAAGGCAAGTTTTTGTCAGACAAAAGCTATTTCTGAATGGCTGCAAACAAGAGGAACCCTTCCCTGCCTGTCCACCCGCTCCAGCTCCCAGAAAGGACTCTGTTTTCTTGTCTGATCACTTCCCTAAACATATTTGAGACTCCCTGCCCACGCAGCATCCCACCCCTCAAGACATACTCCGACCAAGCTCAGCTGCATATCTCCATGTTGTTTGCCCGACTGGCAAACCCTCACCCAAGCAGCCACCTGTTGCAGTGTCCGTGTGCCAGGAGCTAGACATACAAGGTCTGGAGTGAGGGCTAAGTATGTGTGGGCTGGACGGTCTGGCCAGGAAGATGATAAGGACCACAAAGAAGCAGCCCAGGATATCCTGAAGACAGAGAAGAGCATGTTGGGATCTCTCAGAAGAACATCTTCTAAACAAGGCTTTATTAAGAAGATGGGCATAGAGTTGGGCATGGTGGCACATGCCTTTAATCCTAGCACTTGGGAGGCAGAAACAGGGAGTTCAAAGCCAGCCTGGTCTACAGAGCAAGTTCCATGACAGTCAGGGCTGTTGCACAGAGAAACTTTGTCTCGAAAAAAATAAGAAGCGGGGGGGGGGGGGGGGGGAAAGAGGACGAGAAAAAAGGGGGCATGGAATAGGGTCCCGAGATTGGTGGAGGAAAGAGGGAAAGCGACTGGGGTAGATGGGACAGTCTGTGCAAAGGGACTGAGGCATGTACAGACGAGCACACAGAGGGAATTATACCACAGTCCAAAATGATGCCAGGGCCCTGTGTGACAGAGGCTGAGCTGGACAGTTAGTGACACCTGACCCAACCCACTCAAAGTCTCAGTGATCTAAATGACAAGCTCCAGAAGTGGGTGGGATTAGAGGGATCAAAACATAGTTAGTTCCTCTAACAAAATTAGCACCTCTCTTCTCCAATGTCCATTTCCAACGTAGTCCCTGGAAGCCTGAGGTCCCACACCACTAATTCTGTTCTTACGTCACGGAGAGTTGAGATTGGGAAGCGCTGAACAAGAAAGTCCGTGACTCAGAAAGTTCTAACAAAGATGCTGGGTGAATTTCCAGGAGACAGGCATGCAGGCTCAAATCTGTGTCCGCAGCCTGGCAGGTGCAGGCAGGTAGGCCCTCTCGGCATGTACCATTCCAGAAAGAACCATCCAAATGGAGCAATGCTCCCCACTTCTGTAGCCATATCTAGTTTTAACCCACCTTTCCTGGGTGCTGAGAGCTACAAATAGGTCTGGAACTGAGACCACCCAAGCCAGATCAAGGCTGACCAAAGTATAAGATCTGATAAGGGCCTTGACTCCTCTACACATGGAATGCAGCCCCCAAAAGCCCCTGCTAGGAAATGGAGCCACTACACCAGAAAAAAAAAAAGACCAAAAACTCTTGGCCATTGGCAGCAGGGACATCCCAGGAGACACAGCCTTGCAGTAAGTAACCCTAAGGAAGAGCCTCAGTGAGCACCTTGGGTTTCAGTAGCTTTCCCGGCCTTCATGAACTCTGAGTCCAAGGCCCTCAGTTGTGATCTAGACGTTCACAATTACAATCAAGATTCCCAGAGCCCCCAGGAGGTAAGACTCAGGCTTAACTCCTCCCTATCAGAATTCACACATGAAGGAGGTGAAGAGCCTGGGTCCTGGAGTCAAAGTTCTCATTAAAATCTCATCCGACTCCTGTATAGCATCAATCCACTCGACGTCTCTGCTTTTCTTACACATCAAAAGAGGTTTTACGCTTTGCTTCTCTAATCCAAACACCTAAAATGCTCCAAATTACAAAGCGTTTGAGCATCAATATAATGCCACTAGTGAGCACCTGATCATGTGACAGGCAACAGGTAAAACACAGGGGTATTAAAATATGGTATGAGTTACCTCTGAGTTTACATATAACATGAGTTTCATATTCAGGCTTAGGTCTCATTCCCAAGATACTTCATTATACATATGTGAAAATTAAAACAAAACAAAACAAAAATCCTGTCTGGAGAGGCGGTTCTGTGGTTAAGAGCCCTTGGGGCTCTTGCAGAAGATCCCAGCATGGGTTCAGCTCCCAGCACCCCCATGGCAGTTCACAGGTGTCCTCAACTCCAGTGCCAAGAGCCTACACCCTCTGTAAGTGTGCTCCTGGCACGCATGGCGCCTCGTGAGATGCAAGAACTCTGGTGGTAGCCACAGAGCGCCTATGCAAAGGGCATGCACCCCCCCACACCTGCAGAGCATACAGAACAAAAGGCACGCCCCCAGGCATGGCTATGTAAATCTGTGCCCACCCCTTCTCTTAAAAAGAAATGCTGCATGGAGGCTGAGCCCTTCATTTCTTCTCTCTTTCTCTGTCTTTCCTCCCTCCCTCTCTGTCTTTCTCTGTCCTGCCCTTCTCCAGGTACCCAAACTCCCTAAAATAAATTCTTGTGTGGCACCTGGCAGTAAGTCTGTGTGTCTCTCCCCATGCACAAAGAACTAACACCCTTTTCTGGTATCTGAGGGCACCTTGCATGCATTCTGGGATACACATACATGTGTAAGATAGATAGATAGATAGATAGATAGATAGATAGATAGATAGATAGATAGATAGATATGGATAAGGCATGGCCAACCCACAGTGTTTGAAAGCACTTGGAATCATGTTTGCTGCATGGCGACTGCTCAGTACATGTAGTTACTGTTATTATTGACAGTTTAGTATGTGCTGGGTTGTAAGCAATTTCCATCCTCTTACATTTTGCCCTGCTGTATTTTAGGGGATATGACATTATTGGATAGTAATGAAAAATTTTATCTTAAGGAAATAACCTTCAGTAAGTTAATTTAATGTAGCTTTAGGCCAAAGAAACTTCAGAAGACTAGAGGTAGGTGGTGCGGAATGAGTCAATCTTTCTCTTTCTGCTGCAGTCTTCTTGGAAGACACACAGAGAACTGCTGGAGACAGTGGTTCGGAAGATGGGGCCTGCAGTTCAATTGCTACAGTGCTTGCCTAGCATGCCTGTCCATTCCCCCAGACATTTTGGCCACACCACTATAATCCCAGAACTTGGGAGGTAGACATAAGAAAACCCAAAGTTCAGGATTATCCTCTGCTACAGAGTTCAAGACCCACTTAGGCTACATGAGAGTCTCTTAAAATAGAAAAAAGAAAAAGCACAGAAATTAGACCCTGTCCAGAACCAAAAGGTAGCTAGCTCATCCAGTGATCCAGCAGCTGGCCACACCAGCTCTGAACCATCTCAGGCTCTGTGGAAATCCGGGGCTAGAGGGAAAGTGAGCTGAGATAATGACATCTCATTGAAATGTAGACCATGCCATAGGGTCCTGGTACTGCTATGAATAATTGAGAAACCTGGAGTTGTCTGTACATCTTGTCTGACTCAGTTTCACCATTCCCCAATCAGAGGAAACAAAAATCCAGCAGCGCAGGGCTATTGTGGCAGTGCCCCTGACCAACATCATCTAGGCATTGTGTTGTGCTCACAAGTCTTTCTCCCTCTCTGCCCTGGCTCCACGGTCCCCTCTGATAAGTCCCTTGGCAGAAAAGGGACTACTTTGATGGTTATATCTCCATTGATTGCTCCTAGCCTTCTGTTTCCTAACCTGTTCATTCACTCCCATGAATGACTCCCATAGGGCATCTCTCTTGTCTGTAAGATGAACTTAGCCTGCTCCAACCCCATAGAAATGCCCCGGAGATGGGAAGAGAAATAAAAGGACAAATCTCGTTATTGCTGTGCTAAAATTTCTAAGTTTAAAATGAGTATTTCTAACCATGTTATCAAGGTTCGACTGTCATATAAAAAGCTGCACAAATTTGGTTCATGCCTGTAACCCTAGACTAGATCTCAAAAGCTGAGCTAGAAGAATTGCAAACTCAAAACTGGTCTGGGCTACATGTGGTAAGACCCTGTCCCCAAACAAAGGGTTTATTTCATTCATAAAACTGAATGAAATGATAAGTTTTGTGATTCACATACATGGGTTAAACCATTATCAGCCTATACACATATCTAACACCTCCCTTCATCGGTGTTTAGTGGCTAAGCACACAACCCAAGATCGACTTTCATTACATTTCTAAGGATGGTTGGTCTTGATCATCAAATCAATGTGATTTTGAATCACCTAAGAGACACACCTCTGGCCATGTCTATGAGGGCATTTCAAGGGGTTAAACTCGACTGGGAAAACTTGCTCTCAGTGTATGTAACTCCTACCAAAATATCTCAGGGAAAAAGCAGAGTCTGCCTGCCTGGCCGCCTTCCCTCCTTCTGAAGCAAGCACATCTACCATGGTTGCTGTCATCCTCTGATGCCATCTAGCCCCACTTCCTTCAGCCTTCTAAGCATACTCAGTGCAAGTGACTTCTGTGAGCACCATGTCTTTGGCACCACTCGGGACTGCTGAAGCATCGGGCTTTGTGGATTGAGTAGCTACTGTGTTCTCTGACTCTTCAGTGTGCTAGTGTTACATCCTTTGGGGTTTATTCTTCCAGAGAACCCTGTGTAACACCAGAAGTGTAAGCAGGAAGCATAGTGACTCAGTAGAACATACATAGCTTGGTCTTTGTACCCTTTGACCAACACCTTGTCACTTCCTGCTCCCCCACCTATACCACCCCCTCTTCTACTCTCTGATCTTGGGAGTTGACCATTTTAGACTCCACAAGAAAATGACACCACAGAATAGTTGCTTTTATTTACATATTTCACCTAGCCTAGTGTTCTCCAGAATCATACATGTTCTCACAAACTCAGGATATTCTTCTTTAAGTATCCCATTGCATGTATATGTGACATTCTTTTGACTCTATTTATCCACAGTGTCTTGGCTATTATAAACAATGCTGCTCTATACATGGAAGTATAACTATCTCAGTAAGTATCTGGAATGCATTTTTCTTTCAGTAAGTACTAGGTCACATGGCATTCCACTTTGTTTGAATGAACCACCATACAGCTTCCCACAATGCTGTACCAATTTACAGATCCACCTTCAGTGTGCCATGATCTCATCCTTGCCAACATTTGCCATCTTTTGTCCTTTTCATTCTGGCATGCCAACTGGTAGGAAATGGTGTCTCACTGTGGCTTGACTTGCATTTCCTGAGGATTAATTAATTAGTGTCTCTGAACATCTTTTACACACTAGTCAGCCATTTGTATGTCTTCGATGGAGAACTGCCTCCCAGCCCTGCTGCCTACTCTCCATCTGATTATTTGGTTTTTGCTATGGCACTGTGGGAGTCCCTTATGCATGTAGATTGAGGCATGTCTTCTGTTCCGGCTGCTCCCACAGACACATCCTCACCCACCTAGTTGGACCAAATTTCCATTGTTCACTGCTTTGCTGTCAAGACATTTGACAGCATACCCCCCAAACCACTGCAGGGCCCTCTGTCAAGGAGCATTTCTTTTGCATTTTCGTATAGAAATATTATGGTCTTAGGTCTCTCTGTTAAGTTCTTAGTCCATTTTCAGCTGATTTTGTGTGTGGTATAAAGCACATGTTGGGTTTTGGTTTTGGTTTGTTGCGTGTATTTGTTCTCTTTCTGGTGCTGGGGATCCAATCCGAGGCCTTATGACAGAGGCAAGCATTCTGTCACCAAGCCACACCCACAGCGCTTGGTTTTTGAAAGATGGTCTCATTCTGTGGCCAGGTTAGCTTCCAGCCGGCCAGTGTAAAATCTGCAGAGGGCTAGGATTAGGGGTGTCAGCCAGGACACCTGGCTGTATGTCGCGTCACATTTTCCCAACACCATCATCTACTAAAGAGATTGCCCTTTCCCGATGTATTTCCTCAGCACCTTTGTTATCAGCAGCTGATCCCAGGTGTGGTTTTATTTCTGGACTCTGTCTGCTCCGTTCATCTGTGGGTGTGCTTCTAGTGTCAACGGTCTAAGCTTCCACCACCAGAGCTTTGTAATGTTACTCAAAACAAGGAAGTGAGACCCCACAGCTTTGTTTTTGCTGCTCACGATTACATTGACAACTGAAGTCTTTTATGGACAATACTAATTCTTCTACTCTCTGAACACAAGATATCCTTCCCATATATTTTTCAACTAAACACCATTTTTCCCACATGCTGTGGCTCTCCTGAAGGAAACCGTTTATTCAGGTCAATTTAGCAAAAGCCCCTGAGGCTTTCCTCAGAGGGTTCTCTCAGAAATGGGCTGGAGACTGTCTGTCTTCAAGAAGCACCAACCCCTGTGTGTGAAACAGATGCAGGGGAAACGTCAACACACCATGGTAGATGCATCTAGGCTGCACAAGGTTTGACTCTGGTATAAAGGAGGGCAGTTTGGAGGAGCTCCATCATGGAGAACTGGGAGGAAGCCAAGAAGGTGAGGGAGCTAAGGCAGATCAGCAGCCACCAAAATGGGTCCCCTGGCATCTCCGTCACTCAGGCCAGTCAGTCCTGTGGCTAGCAGTGGAGAAGGAGAAGTCAAATATGCCACAGAGAGGGAATTAGACCTCAGGCACACAACAGATCCTGTGTACTCTTTGAAACCACAGACCTCTTAGAGAATCTGAAGAAAGCTGTCGACCTTGTACTCAAAATACAAATATTCATGATTCTATGTAGAGCACAGGCTTCCTATCGTGCTCGCCATCACTAACTCCAGGTATAAATTCTCTTGAGTATCCTCAGGAAAAAAAAAAAAAAAAAAAAAAAAAAAAAACCTGGAATGCCACCCCTTCCCTCTGCCAGACACTGCAGAGGGCTCAGACCCTGCACTCAGTGGCCTGGATTCTGAATCCCTTACACACTACATATTAGGACGTTTTCTCAAATCCAAGTTGGCCAGCCCTTCCTCAGCCACTAGCCAGTGCTGTGAGCTGTGACCGTGCCGGATCTCTCCTCTAGAGACCTGGAGCTCTCCTGAGGGGCTGGAGGTGGCTCTGTGGGCATCCTTCTTATCAGTCTTGTTCCATCTACTCTCCCCTTGGCCTCCTGCTGTCAGATAACTCCCCTACTTGTGACAAAGCCTATGCCCCAGTACCACAATAATTCAACTATTTCCAAAGTACCTCTGGTCCCCAACCTGAGAACGGCTCAGAGCACTCAGCAGACGGAATTGCTGGCTTCCCTTTAACTGATCTCTTCTCCCTCCTCCACGGGCCCCATCAGAACGTGAGCCTCATACTCTGTAAGAAATCCAGCATCCAACCCCCACAGGGGCATTTTGCTTATGTGTTTAGTAACCCTGTGCAGCTGAGAGATGCAGACATGGCTTTAACTATTTAATCATTTTAAATACCTTGGTAACGATAACTTTGCTGGTAGCAGCTCAAATTAATGCCCAGATCAAATAAGACTTGTTGAACTTAAAATACTTCTAATTAACTCCCTGGACAGTTTCCGTTACAACAGATGGCCACAAGGGGCAGCTGGGATTCCTGGGAAGAGTACGGGACTGGGAGTCCATCTGCAAAGAGGGATAAGTAAATACCACTTGCCATGTTGCTGGAAGCACAGAACGGGGCCAGACTGCGACAGCAGATCTTTCCGTGACCTGTTATTGAGAAGCCGCAAATGTAAGGGATCGTAACCCCCACAAGGAGAACTGCCGGCAGCTTGCCTTCAGGATGTCCTAGATTTTGACACACTTCTTACCCAGAGGAGGTTCAGGACAAAGGTGACCGAGATGGGGGTGACAGGCCCACAAGATCTTCATAAGCCCCAGCAGTCCTCCCAGCTTCAGCATGGGAGGGGGCTGATGTTCCAGGGGCTCCCATCCCCAGGGGTACTCTGCATTTGGCTTCTATAACCTCATGGCTGCCTTCTGGAGTCTCTGACAAATGTCCCTCACCTGCTCTGGAAAGAAATGTTCTACAGTTAACTCAAGGAGCTTCCAGGACATGTGGAGGGGCCCCTTTCTCCCCTCACGTCAAACTGCTCCATGTAAGAGGAGAGAAGCCCAGGCCTGGGGAGGACACTGGCCTGCACTCTTAAGCTTCCCTAGGAAGAGGCCATCCATCCCATGGCTGTCATCCACACAGATTCAGTCATCCTGCATCCCTCCAGATGGCAGCGGTAGAACCATCCTGTAGACTTTCCTGTTAATGTATGGACCCAAAGAACCCATCTCTAAAATGCTTGGCTGACTTTGGATTCTTTCAGATTTTATAATATTTGCTTTGTCATAATGAGATTTTTGAGGGAGATGACCCAAGTCTACACGTGAAATCTAGTTATGGTTTATATACAGCTCATACAAACAGCCCACAGGCAGGGAATTTTATACAATAATTTTAATAATCTTGTGTGTTTGGCTGTGACTCATCAGCAGCCCAGTGCAGAATTTTCACCCTGTGCTCGTCTTATGCTAGCATTCAAATAATACCTGGATTCTGAAGCACCTGGGGTTTTGGATTTTCAGATTAAAAAATGCTTAACATTGACACGGCCAGTAGAGAAAGTTAACTTTTCCTCCTGACCTCTCCCGTCTCTAGGAACAGATGTAGAGTTAATCAGAAGGACTGCCTGTTTTAGAGTCTCATGCAAGCAACAAATTTGAGTGCCTGGCTGTGCCTGAGTCTGAGAAGGGACCAGGGGCAGTCTGCCCAGGCAGCCTGAAGCCACAAGGAAGCCAGTGATCATGACTAATGCAATACACACAATTTCCCACTAATGTGAAGATTCTAACACACAGAATAAGGAAAGGGGAAATTGATTGGAATGTTAAATTCTGAGGATGTGGGTTGGTTGGGTCCCATGCTGTGCTTTTACAAGAAAATTATAGGCAGGGTATTAAACACTCACCTGGGGAAAAAAAAAAAAAAAAAAAAGAGGGTGAGAGCCTGGACATTTTCAACTTCCTCAAGCATGCACCTGCCTTACCAACTAGCCCAGAAACCCTTCCTTTCCCACTGATGTAAAAGAATGGGCCTCCCTATGTGAAAGAGAACAGCTTCTTGCTTCTTATGAGCAGGTGTAGCATGGGATCAGTGTATTTCTGACTCTGTAGAAGGGCTTTTGTGTTCTATATGGGAGTCTGTTTGTGACACCAAAACCCATACTTGCTTTACTAAAGCTAGACAATGTAATAGCTTTATTTAAACATCAGCCTTGGCTGTCAAACGCGGACTTGCTGCTTCTTCCAGATGTGCAGTGCACAGATACACACCTCTGCCCTCCACCCTCATCTGCCACCAAACAGCAAAAACTCACTTGAAGCTTTTTTGCCGTGTGTGTGTGTGTGTGTGTGTGTGTGTGTGTGTGTGTGTGTGTGTGTTAAGAACAAGTGAGCGTGTATTCCAACAAACACGGCAGAGTATGTATTTATCTTACAACAGATGCACTCATTCATTATTGAGCATCTACTTTGTGTGTGGTACAGAGCCAAGACTGAGGCTGTGAACAGCTCCCGGAGCTCCCTGATATAGCAGGGAAAGAGGCGCTCACTTTGAAAATGCCCATCTATAATGCACATGGGTGAGCGAACTAATAGAGACAGGGACGAAGTGCCTAGGGAGGGAAGAAACACAATGATTACTTCTGTCTGCAGCCTGGAAAGAGCTTCCAGGGAGTGTGTATGGTGAATAACTGTTGTGTTGGACTCCCCTAGGCAATGCAATGCATCCTGGAGAGACCCCAGACAAGCCCACCTAACTTCCCCTCACATCCACTAAAAAGCATTGATGGGACAGAAGTGGGAGACGGTCATTAGGGCAGACGTATGATTAGTCTGCTGCTGCCATCGCAAGGCCCTCACACATGCAGATCTATGCTCCAAAGCCCCTTTCCCACAGGGAAGGCTCCCCTACCATCTTGCAAATGCTCTCCTCTCAAGACCTGTGGGTTTTGTCACAGGTCTCAGCATGGAGCCCTGAGCTCTGGGCACAGTACACCTTCAAGCACAAGGTACTAAAAGTGCAGTGCCATGAACCTTTGGGTCCCCTGCCTTAGTGAGGCTGAGTGAGGGTCTCCTATCCTGGGTTTATGCAATTGGTGTATGTGTGTATGTCTGTGTGTACTAGTGGTTAACACCATGTGTCTTCTTCAATCACTTTCTACCTTAGCTAGAACCTGCCAATTCAACGACACTGGGGAGCCAGTGAGTCCTAGGAATCTCCCCTCCCCCCCATATTCACCTTCAGCATTGGGATACAGGTGCACAGTACCACACTGGTCCTTATGACTGTACAGCAAACAATCTCCATTGGCCCCTTACAGCTGATTTTTGAAACTCAGAAGCAAGGCCTTCTACATGCTGAAGGCTAATCCCATCTTCTATGTTGGGACCCTTTGTTCTGCCCATCTACTCTACATATTGATGATGTCATCCTGCAGTCTTGCCATCCTGGCATCATGTGAAATGGACAGTCAGCTCATCCAAGATATCAATAAATAGCAAACATAATATGTACATGTGGTCCCTGAGGCTCCCAGGACCTACAGGAAGAATCTGGTTAGAGTCTGCCACACAGAGATGCAAACAAGCAGCTCCATGGGCAAATTCTGCCTCTCTAAGTCCACCTAGATTGGATGCCTGTCCACCTCAGAGCAACCAGAATTCTTCCTCTTTCCCTCACAGATGGCATGGCTCATGGCACTCTAAAATCGAGATGCTGGATTTGAAGACACTTAGACATAGTAAGCGTTTGTGAGACAGAGGAGTTAGTGAGCTGATCCAACCTGGCCTCCATGAACTGCTGTCTGCCCTGCTGTGCCCCGCTTTGTTTTGCTGGTGCTCCAACCCATCCGCTTCTAATTCTCTTGCAAGGTGTTGGGAGAAAATGGCCTGATACTCACTGCTTTAGAGTGTTTTTTTAATCTACCTTTTTCTTCATTGCAAAAACATCTGCTTGCCTTTAGCTTTCTGATGCATCTCGTCCTCTCCACGGCTTCTCAATAATACACACAATGTGCACAGAATTGCATTTATAACCTGCCGCTGCTGCCGGGGATGCCTGCATAGTTACCTTTGTTTATCCTGGCCTTGGTTTGTGGGCCTGGCTTTGGCCCACTGTAGTCTGAATGCAGCTCTGCAGCCAGGAAAGGAGAGCCAAGCGTGCCACGGTATCTGAGTACACTCAGTCCAAGCCGTGCTCACGGATGGAAGACAGGGTCCCGCCTCTTCTCCCCTCCTTCCTTCTGTTAAGACTGTTCTGCTATGGAAGTCAGGTAAGAATGTATGTGGCTATGTAAATGTGCAAGCGTGCATGCACAGAGGTATAAAAAGTTCAATGGGCAGCAAGTGCCAGCTATAATAATAATAAAGTTTATGTCACCTGCTACACTCGAGTGTAAATGCTTCATTTTTTTAACCCACTTAATCCTCACTGGAGTCTTGCATGGTAGGGATTACCATTCTTCCCAGTTTGCAACAAACACAAGTATGCTCTCAGCCACAGTGAGTCCTCACAGGTGTGCCTACCCAGAGCAGCAGGCCCCCACCCCACGCTTTCCACCTCCCTTCTTACCCCCCCCATTTACCCTACACTTTCTTCCCATCCTGGCCCTTCTCAATAATCCCTGGATATCTCAGGTACTTTCATGTTACTGTACCTCTCTGTTCACAATATTGGCTCTGCCTGGGATATTCTTTTTCCCCTTGTCCACACAGAAAACTCCCTATTCATACTTCAAAACTCGGTCAATGCCACCTTTCTTGTGCAACAACATATCCACTCCTGTGTCAAAGAGAATGCTCTGTGCCCCACCCCCTTTCTGGGTCCTATACCAAATTGTTTGTACTGTTTTGTTAGAATCAGCTTTGCAAACGTTAGAAGTTTCTGGAACAAAGAGGCCAAAATCTGGCAAAAGGTATCAAGAATGAAGTATGCAGGACTTTCACTTCATCATCTACTCGGTAACTAGTTGATGCCTACGGTATACCAGGCACCATCCTAGATACTGGAGACAAAGAGGAACACAATCTCACAAAGAAAAAGCCACAAATAAGAAAAACTCAGGATGCATCAGAAAGTGGTGCATGCCCTGCGAAGGAACCAAAGAGGCCAAGAGATGAGGAGAAGGCCAGGCATGCTTTGACATTAGATCCTGAACTCCAAGTGTAGCTCCTCCTATCACCCCAAGAACTTCCAGGACTTCAGAGAAAACACAGGGTCATTCTGCTGCCCAGTGCTTACTTTTACCCATGGTAGCAATGAGCCAGACCCATCACATTGCTGTAAAAACAGGTGGACACAGTTAGGCTTAAGACACAGCCACAGTGATCATGTACACCTGTCACTGGGTCACATCTAGGCCCACAGCATGGTGCCCACCCTTTCCCACAGGTTGTCCATCTATGTCTGACCTAACTCTCCCCTTTCATGAAAACACCAAGGTTTGAAGAGGGATTGCATCTTGACCAAGAATCTGTGGAGCTTTAGCGATGGACCCAGGACTTAAACCAAATCTGCTTGACACCTGGATCTACAACTGGACCTCCATTAAGCCCTGGTAACTGGTTCCTTACTGAAGAGTCTTCTTTGAGTCCACCCTAATCCACCAGGAACATAGATACAACAGCACATGAAAAATCAAGGCAGCCTGGAAGGGAGCCTCGCTTCACCGGGCAGTCCATGGGCCTGCAGTAACACTGGGGAAAGATCTTGTCTTTGCTTCCTCATCAAGAATGGAGCTCAGCAACTATGTTCATAGCAGCATTATTTGTAATAGCAAGAACCTGGAAACAACCTAGATGTCCCTCAACTGAAGAATGGATTAACAAACTGTGGTACATCTACACAAAGGAGTAAGAAAAAAATGATATCCTAAAATTCGCAGGCAAATGGATGGATGTGGAGAATATCCTCCTGAGCGAGGTATCACAAACTCAGAGAGATAAGCAGGGGATGTACTCACTCATTAGTGGTCTCTAAACAAACAAACAAGAAAAAAGTCAAACATGCCCAAGCGGCAAACCACAACCACTGAACAGCCTGGGATCAGAAACACCCTGTACTGACACCTTGGACCCCACTCCAACTATAGGAACACCAGACTCACTCTTGAGGGAGGGGGGACAAAACTGGATTTGCCAGGAGTGAAGACTGAT
This sequence comes from Sigmodon hispidus, assembly GCA_004025045.1. Taxonomy (NCBI): domain Eukaryota; kingdom Metazoa; phylum Chordata; class Mammalia; order Rodentia; family Cricetidae; genus Sigmodon; species Sigmodon hispidus. The sequence continues at coordinate 27,870 of PVIH01011911.1, read as the reverse complement.
CCAAGCATTATTGGGTCAGTGGGACCACTGCTCCCTGCCCAGGGAGGGGATGGGGAATTGCAGAGAAGAAAAATGACCAGATATGGTAGGAGGGGGAAGAGACCTTGAATAAGGATATACAGGGATGGAAAAAAAAAATTCAGAGGGAAAGCTGAACACAAAGTAAATATATGTGTAGCAATCTTATTTGCATTACCACCCTTGATAAGCCATGCTTATGATTATTATCCTCTGTATAGTTATTGTTAACTTTTCCGCATTTTAAATTCATTTTACTGTTTTTTTGATAAATACAAAATAAAGAAGGAAAAAAAAAAAAAAGAACGGAGCTCAGAACCCAGGAGACTCAGCTGAGGGATCAGGCTCCAGACCCGGCACCTGATCCAGCCTCGCCCTTTCCTCCCAGAGCTGACTCATGCCTCTCCTGCTGGTCCTGGAACTTCCCTCCCTGCCCCGCCCACTCTACTCCGTCCACTGAGCAGAGCATCCAACTCCTTCCTCATAGGTCTTAAATCTGGAGTCAATGGCTGCACCATGGTGGTCTGAGACATCCCACTCCTGGCTCTTTAATCACTCCTGTTCTATGAAATGAACAACAACAAAATGAAACAACAACAAAAAGTCCCGCAGAGCCCAAGGGCTATCTCTAGCCTTCCAGTATTGGACCATAATCTCTGGAGGTTGGAAGTAGGTCCTGTCATGCTCCTTTCCCTTACTTCTGCCCCTTTGCACTCCAAAGTCACTCTGCCTTTTATCCCTGGGATCATCCATGGAATGGCCATGCCTATCACCCAGCATGCTCTGCACTGCTCCACCAGGCCCTTCTTCCTTTGCTCTCCACAAAGGGAACCCTCCTGTCTCCAGACTGCACTCTGAATACCTAACCCCTCTGGTCTGACTGCAAACTGTCCAGCAGGGCTTGGCCAAGCTGGCTCAGGGCTCAGAGCAATCGGCAAACCCTAGCTCTGATTTAGTGAGATACATTGTTGGTTGAAGGCTGACTGTAGTGAGAACGCCTAGATCTCAGAAGTCAATCAAACTTGCAGATCAGATACCACGAGACAGCTCACCATACGCAGGGTGGCCATGCTCCTAGGCTGGCTAGCCTCAGCTCTGCCTTGGGCCAGCCTGGCTCAACACAAGAGCAAGAATCCTGCATCTGACATCTCTCAATCCTGGATAAACCAGAAGATGGTTCACTCCATTCTTCACCCCTACTCAGTGTTCCACTTGCTTATAGAGCAAGTGTCCCCTTGCTCTGTAAACTGCTTTCTCTCTCTCACTGTTGAGGTACCTCCCCCCAGACACTGCATGCCCCTCCCCCTGATTTCTCCTAGTCTCTACCCTGCAGGCTTTCCCACCACTCTCCTACTGCTGCAGTCAGACAAAGAAGGAATAGCCTTCTCTTCCTGGTCACCAATGGGTCATGGGTGCTGCCAGCGGACTTCCGCCACTGCCTCTTTAGCTGTCAGACAGTGGTTCCCAGTAGACCGGGCTTCGAAGTCCTGGCTCAGATTTGGAAACTAGACACCAGATATGAGCTGCTGTTGGGAACTAGACACCAGGTGAGAGCTGTGGGGACCTCTTCCCAGGCCACTGGGGCTTCTTCAACTGTCAAACTGGCACCAATATTTTCTTTGTTGTGATGGTGGCCACTGTAGCTACTGACCTCTGAACTTTCCACTGCATCTGCCTTTCTTTTTAGTCCCAGCAATGAGACCACCAGGGGAAGTAGCCTCCTTTGGCCACGATAGAAATGGTTGCAGGGTCCTCTAGAGTTCACCAAAGCTTGTGACAGCCAATGGCCTCATGCAATCTGTGAAATAACTTTGGCTGGATCTGTATGTGCTCAGGAGCCAGGGCAGCCAGCTGTGGTCTTCTGCAGAGTTGTTTCAAGGTGTCAATGGAATGTCCAGCACTGCTGGTGCTGGCTGAAGGGTAGTCAGTCCAGTTGGCTGTTTGACTAACAGTCTTTTTTGCTTCAAGATGTCCTCAGCAGGGAGAGTGGGTCCAACAGCCATTGGCAAGTTAGATTGCCTCAGCTGCAACACTTTGCTATGTATAGTAAAGCATGAGGAGTGCCCACAAAGAAACACTTAAAAAAAACCTTATTGCTCCTCTTTCTGGGAGCAGCTGTAGACTTGAATCCACGCAGTGAAGAAAGGTGAGGCTACCCACCCAGTGCAGGGCACACCTGCCTGAGCGATCCCACCTATGCCTCATGCTCTTGGTCCTAAATGACTTATTGGGCCCTGAATGGCACTGGAAACCCAGACTTCCAAACTCAGCCCCAGGAGAGGCAGACACCCCCGAGTCATGTCCATAGCAGCCTCTGAGCTGATAGCACAGGCATGTATCTCCCAGTCTACTCACTGCATGAACCTGAGACCCTGTGATGTAGCCTGAGAAGGGGTGGGATTTGGACCCATCGAGGTCTTTTGTTTAGGCCAGTCACAGCAGCTGAACAGTTTCAAAGCAGCCAGGGCAGAACTGAAGGGAAAACAGGGCACATACTCAAGATGGGGAAAGGGCCTCAAGGATACAGAGAAAAGAATTCATAAGCCCTGGAAGCCAAAGATGTGTCAAGTCTACGAGTCCAAGGGTTCGAGATTCCAGGCCTAGGGCCACCGCAAATGACTCAGGGTTCCAATACCGCAGACCTGAATAGGACTCTAATACTAGGCAGTACCACTAGCCTCTGCCTCTACCTGTCCACTGCCACTGAGAGCTGGCTGCTGCCAAACCCTGGAGCATGGTAAAGAGCTTTCTTGCCTTTCTATAACTTCTATCCAGGGAAAGGAGAAGAACCCTTGAATCAGCTGATTGGTGACAGAGCCACATACATCCTCGTACTCAAGAGACAACCATGGCTTCTTAGTAGGCAAGTTCGCAGACAGTATGCTGTCTCAATCTATCTACAAGACCTTTTGTATAGCATCTTGCTCTCTGAGTTAGCTCCTCCCACCCCCCACCCCACCATCCTCCTCCTCCTCTTTGGACTCCTGTGGTACCTCCATTCTCTGGTTGTTCTACTCCAGCTACTATTTCTGGTATCTTTGGATTTTGTTTCGTTTTGTAACATGCTCAACTATGTAGCCCAGTTGGCCTCCAGTTTGCCATCCTCCTGCCTCAGCCCTAGCTTCCCGAACACTAGAGTTATGGGTGTGCACCACGCATGATGCTTCCAGTCTCTAGTGAACTCAGCCCCCGAGCGTGAGTGGAAGTAGAGATGCCATCAGCCCTACCCTTACTTCCAGCTTTCCTCCGAGGCATCCCATCTCCAACTACCCTTATTCTAGAATTTACCTTCTCACTGTGGATGTTTCTTGAGCTGTGGTGTATATTCAGTTCCAGATGTGCGTTTGTCTCTCAGTTGCTTCAAACTCAACCAGTCTTAACCAGAACTGACTATACCGCTTCTGCTGTTACCTAGGTCCCCAGCTGCACTTTCTTAGTTACTAAACGTCAACTGCTCCAGGCTGGCCTTTCATCCACTACTCTCAACAGCACCTAAGGGATACCCTGTCCTGAAGATTACCCCTCTTTCCTGACTCCCAGGGCTGCCCCTGCCCAGGCTTACCCTCCCCTGTAGGATCATACCAGACCAGCCTCCAGCCTGCCTTAGTCTCGTCCATCTTCCACACAACAGATCCAAACAAGCAACCTCTGCTTAAACATTTTGGGATGTTTTGGGGATGAAGCTAAAACATTTGACACATACATAGCCTAACCTTTGGCATCGCTTCTTTGGGCCACACAACTATAAGGTAGAAATGGGGGAGCCAGCACCCCTGAATTAGACAGCCTGAGTTCATCCCTCTAGTCCAAGGAGGCGTACTGAACACTGTCAACAGAGTTTATCTATGACAAGGCACAAACCAGATGACACAAGAAAAGCCCCTAGAACAAGGTCCTGTGTTTGCCAAGTGTGATCATGCAGCAGTCTGCCCTTATGATAAGCACTGCCATTGAATCGCATTCTCTACCACCTCCCATTCCTGGAATCCTGGGACTCAGTAACTATGACCACAGCCTCATCTCTGATAATGAGGTGCCTCTGCTGGGGCAGCCCCATCTTTTCCTCTGAAACTTCACCCAAGCATTCCCAGGACACCATGCCGCCTCCAGGAAGCCTGACCTCCTGCCTGTGCTGAGGTGAATGTCCTCTTCTATGTCCCATGTCCCTCCATGCTACACAGCTTCTCCTACCTACGTCTTGGTTAAATTCAGGAATTTTCCTTGGTGCTGAACACAAAGCCTAGCACAGAATTGGTTCCTCCTCCTCCTCCAAAAAGTAACCACAGACTAGATAAATTAATGAAGCCCGCAGCACAACCTGATGCATTCTGGGCCACTGCCCTTCTCATGCCCTTCCAAGAAACATTTCAGAACACGAAAATCCCCTAAAGAAAAGCAGCTGCCACTTTTGTTTTTGTCCTTGTGCCTTAAGACTTCAGAAAACTCTGTTTAAGGAATGACTCATGAGAATCTACCTGGGACAGTGGCTGCAGGGGAGACCAGGGCTGGAACATTGAAACAAAAGACGTTAATTCCAAAGCCAGTGGAATGAGACAGGTTCACAGGTGCAAAGACAGAGTCCACATTAGAAGGGAACCAGGGCAAAGCCAGCAAGCTTTTCACAATGCCTGAGACTCCAGGGGAGGACAGAGTAAATCAAACCTTTGAGAGACGATCAATGGACATTCTATTAACAGTCACAATATTACTAATTTACACAAAATGTCTAAACAATACTCTTTCTTCCTCGGAGGAGACCTTGATTCAATGCCTCCCAGCTGTTGGGACAATCCCTCCTTTCGAATGTTGAAAGGCTATTGGAACTGTGCCCCAATCCAGGGTAGGCTCAGGCTGCCAGTAGATACAAAGCTGGGCATGGGAGTGCCCCCAGAAAGCTTAGTCAGGGCTTGGGAAGGAGCACCAGAGCATCCCAGACTGAGTCACTGGAGGCACCAGGGAGGGGCACCAAGGATTCAAAGAATCAGGAACAGTCGCTCATTCTAACTTGAGCAAAGGGGTAGCATATGTTTTGCAGGTCTTGCTCCCTTCATTCAATGGCTCGTAGAAGTAAAGTGCCTTCCAGGTAGACTGAGGTTATTCATACTGCAAACACCCAGGGATGGAGGTGAAGAATGGCATGACACTTGATCAGTAGTGACACCCCCCAAATTACTGACTAACCTCCTGTGACATCCAGGGACCAAAACTAGCAAGTAGCAAGGGCCCTGAGGAGCCGAGCTGAACTCAGTTCTAATAATAGTGACTTTGGACTGACCTGGTTCTTGCTCCTGTAAAATGTGATGACCCTGGCACTCAGCTGGAGGTGGTGGAGTACAACACAGTGTGTACAGAGAGCCTGATGCTCACGCTGGAGTGCTGAGGTCTGCACAGATACAAGGAAGAGAAGAGAATGCCTCGCCCTCTTCCATTCTTCCTTCCACAGACAAACCACACAGGACATGTTCAAAACTGCTGTGGGTCCCTCCACCGAATCCTCTCCCCAGTGCCATCTGAACAGCCAGCTCTAAGCAAAGCCAAAGCTAAGGGAAGGATGAGAGCAGGCTCCAGGTAGCTGAAAAGGTATCAAGCCAGACAGCGCAATCTCTGCATCTAGAGATGCACCAGGCAGTACTCACCCTCAGCAGTTCACAAGCAAACTAAGTCACTCAGTTACCCAGAAGCAGGTCTCTTCTCTGTTTGTTGAGACAGTCTCTTAGGCCGGCCTCAAATTTGTTATAGACAAAAGTGACCTTGGACCTCCAGTCTTCCTGCTTCTACCTTTCAAGTACTAGCATTACAGGCAAAGCACCACAATACCTGATGACTGAGAATCAGGATGTTGCAGATGGAACCCAGGGCTCTACCTACTGAGCCTCCCCATCACCCTCATCTTATTTAAGTGGACATTCATCTCAGTCCACGATGCTCTAACTAGCAGAGTGCTGCCTGCTTATAGATCAGAGAGGGTGGAGCCACCCCAGTGTCCTTCACTCTGGTACTCTGCAGCCCCCTGCGCTCCCAGCATGGGCTCATCTCTTCCAATATTCCTGTATCTTGGAAGCATTCTTGGTTTTCTGTGACCCTTGTCCTCCAAATGGCATTCACAGCCTTATGTGGCAGAACCCATTCTGCCCTAGAAGCCAATCACGGCAAGGCAAAGGAGCTTTCTGATGCACAGGGATAGACTTCATAGCAAACAGCTTCCCGAATTAAGGATTTTAAGCACAGATGTCTGAAATAGATATTCGGGAGCTATTCACCCAGACAACAACCACCTCCTCAGCCTGCGGATACGCAGCCACCATTGGCAAATATGCTTTCCAGCAAATTCTGCCCTGCAAATGAACTACTTCCCATTCTAGGCATTTAGGAAAGCCACCCCCCCAAAGAAGCTAGGGCAGGCTCTGCAACAGCCAGGTAGGTCCCCTGCCACGCTATGCTCGGAACATCCTTCCCCCGGCTCCTCTCCCCACAGGCTATCCACCGATTCATTTATTCACCATTATTTTTAAAACTCAAATTTTATTCGCAGTGGAGCATGAGTAATAAATACTAATACACTGTTTGCACTTGAATTAGCCTGCATGTCCTGGGACCACAGAGCTATTTGTCAAAGGCAGACATCCCACCCCCACCTGCTCCTACAGGCTCTTTCAAGGTCAGAGTCTTAGGTAGATAGCAATGATAAGGTGTGGGATGCTCGAAGGACTCACACTTAGGGTCCCCTGATTCCTAAGTAGACCATTGAACTGCTCAGAAAGATAGGCACTGTTAGGAAAAGCTCCATGACCCGGGGCCCGCAGACTTGGTCTTGGCCTCTAAGGTTATTATACCCAATAGGGAAGCTAAACAGGGAGCAGGCAGCTGGAACACAGTGAGGCAAACTGTCCAAGGGAGAAAGGTCAGGGAGCTGTTTCTGGAAAGGGTCTAAAATAGGATGGGGGAGGGAGCATCAGGAAAGGATAAATCATAGGAATGCCAGAGGAGGAGGGGGGATGGGAGGAGGGATCCAAAGCTGGCTGAACAGTCTATGAAAGAATCCTGAGTTGGAAATCCAAAGCAATACTGGGAACCAGAGTCAGCACTGCAGATGGGTTCTTGCCCATCTTCACAAGAGAGGTCCTTAGAGTTAGCGCCCTCAGCCGGCCTCCATCAAGCAGGAGTGACCAGAGTAATATGCTGAACTTAAACCTAAGCCATTGACCACCTTATGCAAGCACTGTATGTTCCTGCTGAGGGCTAGGGTCTGAGATGCCAAGAGGGAAGGGACAGATAGAGGTAGATCTCTCGGACAAAGTGAAGTGAGGCTGCCTTAGCTGGGAAAGAAGGACCAGCCTCCAGTCGCAGACTCCCTTTTCCCACCTGCCCAGGAATCTTGAATAACAACACAGCTTCATTTGCTTGCTTCGCTAGTTGCATATAAACACAGACAGCATGCCACACCACCTCTCCCCAGACAAGGCCACAAATGTGCCCTGGTGTGAGTATGACAAAGGTAAGTGGCATGCTCCTCCCAGCCCCAGCCCCACCCCTACCATCTCCAGGTGAACAGCAAGGTGTCTGTGAAGCTGTAAATCCCCAGTAAATCTCTGATAGACAGTGAGGGGACCCACAGAGGGAGGCAGCAACTTCCTGCCCCCACCCCAGGACAAACACTGCAAATGGTCCTCCCTCACCTAGAGGGAGCATCTCCCATGTGTCTACAGCCTCTTCCATTCCCTTTCCTTCCCCAACTCCAGGAACCCCACACCTGGTTTATTACACACACCCCCTCCTGGCTCCTGCTTCTCAATAGTCTATTCTGGAAACACCTCCAGACTGAGGACAGTACAGGAAATCAGGATACCCCACACTTTCCACGAAAGCTGCAGCTGCTCAGAACCTACAGCCAGAACTGAAAAGGTGACACAGATGTGGAGAGACAGACACCCAGTTACCAAACAAGGGGTCAAGGAGATGCTACAGGACAAGCCGTCCTGTAGACCCCACTGAGTTGAGAATGCCAGCTTTCTCTCTCTGCCATCAGCTGGGTGGGTGACTTTCAGCAAACTCCCTGAGCCACAGTTTCCCTAATCGTGAATGTAGTTCATTGCAGACTAAAATGCACGTGACACACTGCATAAAATGTTCAACAAATAACGCCTAGTGTTTTTATTAATGTCATCTCATGTCTCCTCTTGAGTATTCTGTCAAGTGACCATACTTCAGCAATAAGGCCCTGGCCATTATATTAATTATAAGCACTTAAGTCTCAATTTTTGAAACTGAAGTAGAAGGTGGGGGCAGAAACGTCCACCTAAGTGTCAAGCTGGCTAATGAGTGCCGGTGTTAGCCGTGCTCAGATCACAAAATGGAGTATGGTTAGCATTCCGGCGGATCCCGAGGGCTCCTCCAAGGGTACCTGCTACCCTAGCCTCCGTTACCATACTTTGGCGTTATATGCATACAATCACACCAAATGTACCGAAGAAACTTTATGATTTAAGAGCCTTGTCATTTTCCTCCCTCTCTTTGGATAGGCTCATCGGCTTATCCAAGGCTGCAAAATAGGCAAAGGGAGTTTCTAATGCGGGTTGTCCAGGCCTCTCCTGTCTCCTCACGCTTGTACCAAACAGTTTCCTACAAATCAAGCCTGCCGCTCCCTGGGAAGCTAAGTCCTCCCTTCCCACAGATCTGCTTGTGCCTGTTTCTTTGGATTGGCTAGGAGAAAACAATCAGCTTGTCCTACCCTGCCCATTCCAACCCAGACAGCACAACCAAGCCGACCTCAGATCTGATGAGTGTTTCAGTTATCTTGGTGGACTAGACATATCCTACAGACTCTTCTCCATGTGCCTTTCTGAAGCTGGCAAGCAGATGGGTTCTGGTAGAGAGAAAACACTGCATTCAGCCAGGCAGGAGCAGGGTAGCAAGGCTTGTTCACTCAGTTTTCTCATGAAAGGTCACATGGGAATAAGTGTAACGGAAGGATGGGAAGCCTGTATAGGAAGAATCCTGATTTTCCAAACCAGGGAAGTTACTTCCTCACTTCGAGCCTCAGTTTCTCCAGAATTGCACTCTGGGCTCAGGTCAGATATCACAAGTTGACCTTTGCTTGTTCACAGAACTCATACGAGACCACAGGCTTCCTTCATATTTACCCTGCAGGCATCCCCATCAATCGCCCTAAATGAGTGTAGAAGGAAAACCACTCATAGCTCTTGAGTATTGCCTGGAGCATTGGCAGAGAGAATCCACAGTGCAGGCCCAGTGGGCTCAGGTTGCAGCAGTTAAAGGTGGCAGCACCCAGGTGTCTTCCTAGATCCCTGTTCCTCTTGTTCCTGCACTAATGGGTCTTTTCCTAGGACTCTGTTCCTCTGGCACCCAGTCCCCATGCTGCCAATGAGCTTCATAGAACCAACTAGACCCTAGTCTATTAGCCAGAGTGCACATGGGCCCCATGTCACACCCGTCACTTTACTATCTAGATCTGGCTTCTACTCCATGACTCATGGAAGCTGTGTAGTCTACCCATGCCACCTCTGCCCTCACTATAAACCTCCCCAGAGTCCCCAGTGCCGGGACCAGTTGGGTTAACTCCATGCAGAAGACTCAAGATTTATTTCACTTTGGGCTTCACTAACCTGAGAATGATGTGTCGTGCAAGACAACAAAGCCAGTGAGCCACAGGGTGGCCGAAGGTCACCTGGCCACCCTCTGGCTCACTGATAGTCAAGGGTCCTAGGACATGGCTTCTGCAGGCAAGCACCTCCCAAAGAAGCCATTCATCCACCAACTAACATGCACTGAGCACCTGTTCCCTGCTGGCACTGCTCTCACTACAGAGGGTAAGATACTGAGTTCACCCCACATTTACAGGACCAGCAGGTGATCTGAGGACCTCCCTGAAGCATCCAAGCATTGCCTGGCCTCCCCTTGCCACCATCCTCCTGCCCAGAATTTCAGTCCCTGCGCTCCTGGGACATTGCTGTCCCCAGCTCTCCAGAGAGGCCCTGGCCAGGATGGTGGCACTGTGGTAGAGCAAACAGGGTGGCGCTGCAGCTCATCTATGTGACCTTGTACAAGATCCCGAAGGAGGGTTAACAATGTGAGGCAACTGTGGAGGAGCAGAGCTCACAGTTGCAATTCAGGACAGAAATAGGGAAGAAGAAAAAAGAAACACTGACCTGGGTTATAGGACAAAAGTCATGCCCACGCTCCTGCCTGAGGTCAAGCTCTGGACAGCTGGGAGGAGATAAAAGCCCGCCACCACACTGGTCCATCTGCCCTGCTGATGATTCAATTCTGTGCACCCCACCTGGCAGAAGTGTCCCAGCCAATATTCTTGGACACCCATAGCCTCTTCTTTTTCTAAAGAAAGATGGGTAGAATAGTTTGGTGTTCTTTCTCTCCTACTTGCCCCACCCTGTGCTCTTAGATTTGGGTCATCTGAATTTAGGGCCCTTGGATGGGGTGTGTGCAGCTTCCCCTAACCACCAAGAAGCTCACAGAGCAGCGGTCCTTCTACCCCCAGGACTTCAGGCCCAACCAGGAGCCTAGAAGATTTGGCAGACATCCTTCATAGGACCCAGCCTTGGAATGTACCTTCCTGTCCCTGCTGTGCGCCCATAAACTTATGGTCATAAATTGATGCATGGCGCCCTTGTCATAGCCCTGCGGATCAGGAGATCAAGCAGTTCTTGCCCCCACTATAAGCCTTCAGTCCGTGTCAGCCCTCCTGCTCCCCACAACATTGTCACCTTTCTGCCCAAGGGAAAAGTTTTGGAACTTCCAAAGAGAATAAAATAGAATGGTTGGCTTCACTCCTTGTATTAAGGGAATCTTCACATCCCAGTGGATTCCCAAGGAGAAAGGTGGAATGAGGACCCAAAGCACAAAGACTTGGTTGAGCATAAGGTAAAACTTAGTAAATTTAGAAGTCATTGGCACTAACTGAGCACTCACTCACCTGTCACATCTTCCACATTTACAACCATCCAGCAAGATATTTTGGCTTTATGAAGACCAGGAACATGGGCCAAGATCTGTGGAGTCCATATTCTGGCTTTAATCACTGCTAGGTGTCATGTGGGGCAAGCAATGTACCTATGGGTCTGCTCATAGTGAGGAACACAGCAGCGCCTACTTCCTAGGAGCCGGAGGCCAGCTCAGGACACACTGTGCACACACAGCAGCACCCAAAATATGCAGGCACTTGATGATGGTGGTTCTCAGAAAATGAGGAGAGAGCAGAGGCTGGATAATCACCCAACAGAACCTCAAGACATTCCAGGAACCAGCTCCTCTGATGTGTTTAACCTACTGGCTTTCCAGTTTCCAGGCAGTCAATCAAGTCTTGCTGCCAGGCAAATGCTGCTTTGTTCTGCATAAAATTCTTAGCCTTGCGAGAAGCAGGTGTTCCTGAGGACCACTGTCTAACCCTTGGGGCAGATGTTAGGTAGCCTTCCATCTTGGTCCTCAGACAGAGAGCAGACCCAGGCCAAGTCCTGACCCTGACCCAGCATACCCTCAAATGATGGTGTGCTTTCCAGGTCGTTGCTGACATCTGAGATAATGATTCCTACCAATCCTTCCGTACCAGCTGCCATGGCCTGCTGTGCACTTTAGACACGTGGCTCCTTGGACCCTAGGGTGTTGTGGGAATCTGGCCATTTGGTCTACTGACCAATGGAATGGAGCGGGTCGGCCCAATGGACTGATTTTCTCTGAGGATATGAGACCATTTCAGAATAGAGGAGGGAGTGTTGCATGTCCCCTTGGGTAGTGGAGGGCTTCCTGACACCAAGGCGAGGTGACCTGGTCCTCATTCCTCCCTGACCTGATGGACAAAGAGGCAGCAGTGCCACTTCATTCTGTATTCATGAGTGTGTTATATCAATCTCATCCTTTAATAAATATGCCCTGTCCAAGACTTCCATGCACTGCCACTATCCTAGGGCCCTCCTTTCTCAGTCTAAATCCAGTCTAGACTCCATTGGCTTAAAAAAATAAATGAAGGGAGCAAAAAAGGATGGATAGACAGGGTCCATCACCTCCCCAAAGAGCATCGTAGACCATCCTCCTTCCAACCTTTCTAGAGACACTGTACCTACAGTCTTGAGTGACAAGCTCTGAAATGAAAATGTAATCACCCTGCTAACGTGAATAAGCCCAGCCACTGCCGAGCATGTCCGTCACCTGCTGAGGCTCCAGGGGCCATTTCAGAGCTGATTCAGCCTCTGCCCCCAGTACCCCATTGCTGAATCTGGAAGACAATGAAATGTTTCCAGCGACAGTGCCAGCCAGTGTCCTGCCAAGCCTTGATGGGGTGAGGGAGGTCTCCAGACTTCCTAACCCCCGGAGAGCCAGCAGAGGGCTGCCCCTCACTTCAGGGCTGGAGCAGCCATGCCTCAGCACCAGGACAGAGTAGAACAGTTAATCTGGTTCTCTGCCTGGCCATGTCTCCATCTTGCCATCATCTGAAACTTTTCTTTTTTATTAAGTGTGCCCTGCAGCCGGCCTCTCACTTACACATCTTAACCTCCTCCGGGCTATTGATTTCTCATTCTATTAAATCCTCCTCTTTAACTCTGGCCTTAAACTTCTATTCCAAGCATGTATTTACTGCTAGCCACCTTGTCTCAGGGCAGCCCTGGGAATCCCCAGTCCTGAGAGGTGGGCTTCTCTTTACCTGTCTTCCCCCGTGGGGAGTGGGGGCGGTGTGAGGGAGGCCCTCTATTGGTCCCTAACAATCCTCCTCCCGAGATGCTCTGGGTGACGACACTAGGGATACCTCAGCTTCCTCGTCAGCCTCTCCAGAGCCAAAACATCACACAGAATCCTAAACACAATCTGAAGGACAATACCATAACTGGATGGTCCTCCTTATCCCACTGAGAAAACTGCTTCTTGAGATGCCAATGAGGAGGGCAACCAGCTACCCAGGGGGGCTCACAAGGCTCACTGTGACAGTGTGAACTTCTCACAGGCTGTCTAGTCCTAAACAGCCATTGAATACAACCTCAAACCCAGGAGGGTCTGGCAGTCCTTAGGGCTGTTGTCTGCACAAACCAAGCCCCTTTAGATGGTGACAAATAAGAGGAGGGGGGTCACAAAATCAGGAAGTGTGAGCTGAGCATTGAGTCTAGGACCCCACCCCGCAGCCCCGAAGCCTCCAGGCACCACAGCCTATGCATTTTTCTCTGAGGCAAACACTGGATCAGCCGGAGTTGAAGCCCCTTAAGTAGGACAAATATTTACTTGTACCTGCTCTGTCACACTTAGGGATATCTCAATGAGCCCGCTCAGACAGAAACTCCATTTGGTCTCCAGGAAGTGACAGATGCTGAGAAGAGTTATCGCTGGACACAGGGTCCAGGTGTCATGAAGGGAAGAGAATCAGAGTCAGCAGGAGGATGGGGGTGATATCCCAGCATCAAACCCACCATGTGACAGTCCCCTGACAGCACATGCCAGAGGCTCGCCTCTGCTCCGGACTGCTCAGTTGCTATCCAGGAACTCTATGGGCCGCCCAATCCAGTCCCCAAATGCTCCACATAGTCTCAGCAAAGCCAGTCCCAGTCTGTCTTTCTTATTTCTAAAAGCTGCAGCACTCTTCTCTCAGGGCTCCTGGGCAAAAATCTCAAAGCTTTCCCAACACTTACTGTTCCTTCATCTGCTGTCACCAATCTGTCCGCACGCTCTGCTGTGCCTTGGAAATGTCATTCAAGTCCCCCCTCCCTTGTGGCCATCACTCCCCCCCTCCCCCGATTAACCCTCAACCCCCTTTCAGCATAACACTCCTCTGCCCAAGAATCTTCAACAAGAAGGTCTGCCGCAGCCACCTGAGGCTTTCTACCCTTGGGCATTCAAGTCTAAAACTCCTCCAACAGATCCCCGGAGCAGACACACCTTCACCCGCCCTGTCCTGGCCGCTCACTCACTCTCCTTACAGTGAGCCCCCTGTCGGCTCCAGCCTGCACACAGCTTCACACATCCATCGACACAGACACACTAACAATCAAGTTGTCATTCCAGACAGATCCCTGGAATATTTTCTGCCCAACTCCTATATGGATGGAAAGAAGGGTGGATAGAGCCCTCCCCCGCTCTGTGAGAAGGGACTGTGTGAGTACCCTGGGCTGCACATAAGTTAATAGGGTATCCAGCTACTCCTGCTTTTGGAAGCAAATGCTGCCCAAGTATGAGGAAAAAGCCGGAGTCTGAAGCTGTCACTGGTTCATGTCACAGGCCTGAGTATGGTAGGATATCATCGAGGCCCTGGGAACTCAGTCCTCATTTGTAAACACTCAAATCCTCATATCTAACTTACAGGGCAACTGGGTAATAGAGTGAAACAATCGAGTTCTCAGCTAATACAATATTAAATCGATTCCTTCCTTCCTTCCTTCCCAGAATTTGGCCAGCCTGGTTCTGTGATATAATACTGTTTTTCATATTGGATTTATTCAACATAAGGTATCTTCTATTTTACATAGCAACATGGTATAATCAAGTACCATGGAGTTCCTATGCTGTCACTGTGAACGGGTTACAGGGGCTGAGGGGCAATGTTGCTCTGTTGGAGGATGAAGACTGTGAACAGGTGTCAGGCAAAGGCTTTGCCCCTGCTGGGACTCACTGTCTGGGTGCAGACACATGCAAGGACAGATCCTTTGCAACACCAGGCAGGGCTAGCAGCTGACCCAGCAGCCCACCAAGAGAAAGTGGGGGAGGGGCCAGGCAAGGAATACATCCTAGATTCCCACCCGAGCAAATGCCAGCTGGTAACAAATCACATCCCCGTGTCCTCACATCCCGTGGTGTGAGGCCTCTGAAATGGAGACTATCTTGGATTACAAGTAAAGAAAATAAGGTTTAGAAAGGTTAAGGCAGCTCAGGCCAGGCCATGCAGGGAATAACATGGGGATGGGAACTCAAGTGTCTCCAGTTAACAGCTGGGGCATCTGCCCTTCCATGCTCTGGAGCTGCCCCATGGAGGCTGCTCAGGAGGTTGTGCGGGGCATAGAGGATGGGCATGGATGAGAACATGAGATACCTGTGCTGAGGAGCATGCAGTTCACTCCAGAGGCCATGGCATGGCATGATGCTAGGACTCATATACAGAGGGCCTTTAAGTCCATGCAAAGTTCTCTGGTCTATATCCTGTAGCCCATGAGGGCTAAGGGCTCTTGAGATGAAGCAATCTGTGACAACCCCACAATGGGAAGCCAACGTGGCCAGCTACTCTGATGCTGGAGAGAGTATTAATGAAAGGGTGAGTGCATGCTGGGAGGGGCTTTCAGAGCGGCAGAGAACAAGGTAACAAGGGCTTGCCCAGGAGCATAGCACTGCAACCCGGAGTGTGGGACGAATGTAAATCCCTGAGCCTTGGCTCCTGTGGGTGAATCAATGTGCCTCTTTACCGGGCAGGGGTTGGCAGACACAGCAAATGTTCGTGAGGAGGAAGTGGGCCACCTGTGCAGCATTCAGAGGTCCACAGACATCTGTCATTCAGAGGGGACAGTACTCTGCGGCAGGATAGGAGTGCCCTCTCCCCAGGCACAAAACATAGCTACCCTCTTCATCAGGCACTCTCGTCGCCTTCTGGGCTTTCCTTCACCCTGTTCTGGGTGCCCTCCTTCCTGTCTCTGTCCCCAGGGAGCAGCTGAGCTCCCCAGGATCTCCTGCATCTCCGACAGAATTCACTTCTCTATCATGCAAAAGTTTCCCCTGCATTCTAAAGGAAGCCAGACTGAACAGGAGCTTTTGAACAAACTTTCAGAGCTGGGAAAGATTCAGTTAATCACTGAGATGTCTAGAGGAGAGGGTGGAAAAAACACAAACACACAAAAACTCAACTTCCCTCCTTCCATCAGATCTGCTAGAACCAGCCCAGCCTCCAGGTCTCAAGTGACAGGTCCAGGAAGACAAGGAGGAGGAGGTGGTGTGGAGCTGGAGACAGACACAAGACTAGTGGGCAAGCCCAGGCCACAAGAAATGAACATAATCTGGAAAATTCAACAAACCCAGACACTGTAACGTGTGCATATTAGATTAACTCTCTAAAGGGTCACGACCTTGAGGAACACATCCAGCCAGTGAGGAAAATAATAAACCTGATTAACGATGAAGCATGAGCCGTTGTTTCAGCAAATAAAGCCAGCCTGAGGATGCCCAGTGGAATTCCAGGGGCTTCCTTCCCTGACCGAACTGGAACAGAGCCGACCTCTCTAGCCCCTTGCTACCACTAGGACATTCCAGGACTAAGGCAGGCGCGATTTCTCCCTTCCAAGCCACACCCCTGCACCTCCATCCCGGGGGATGCAAGGGTAGCCTTTCCAGGTGCTCCTGGAAGGGACACTACTACCAGAGGACCCGTGGGAGCCAAAGAGAAGGTAGTTCTCTTTGTCCCTGGCAGGGCTCAACCCTCTTGGCCAATCCTTATCCCTTCTGCTCTGGTCTTAAGAGATGCCTACTTGCCAGGCACAGTGGCCAGGCCCAGCCAGAGTTCCCCTCCTCTTTCCAGACAACCTAGGCCCCTGGGAGACATGCCCAGAAGAGCCACTGGAGGGAGGCAGGGAGGTGGCACCGCGTGGCATCACCAGACAACAGCACCAGGAGGAAGATGGCAGCATCAAGTACAGATGCCAAGAGCCATAGAGCCCAAGGTCCAGGAGGGGACCAGTTCAGCCTGCATGGTCCTGCCACTGCCAGGCAACCTAGCCAGAGGGCCACATCTATCCCCTCGCTCGCGTCTCCCCCCACCCCAAAGCCCTCAGCCAACTCTCCCCAGGCTCCACCTCCTCCCTCACTTTCCTCAGCTCCAGGGAGCCGGGGGAGGGAGGCACAGGTGCTCTTGGCGCCTAGGACGCACCCCGGTCCCAGCCGTCCCCAGGGCACCCTCCACCCCCAGCCTTGTCGGAACCACTCATGCTCTGCCGGGTCCTCGCATCTCCTGAGCTCCCCTCCCCCTCCACCTAGCCCCTTCCCCCTCCAGCGCCCAATGCAGGTCTCCAGAGTTTCTCCCTCACTTCCCACTCGGGTGAACTAGGGTGGGATGGCTAAGAGGCCCATCAGTCGCAGCAAGGAGGGTCATTTCTGATAGGACGCTGGCTTGACCCAAAGCAAGACAGCGTGCAGGGTTGGGGGTGTGGTGGTGGCCGGAGTCCAGGGCCCGGGCAGAGGCGGTCAAGACGGATGGCAAAGAGGGAAGGGGCAAGGGGGTTCGGGAGCCGGGCTGGTCTGCCAGGGGACTGTGGCAGGGAAGAGCGGCCCGCAGGAGAAGCCGAGGGTGACGAGGCAGGGGAGAATCGCCAGTGTCAGGAAGGGGCCGTCATCCCTGCAGGGGGCAGAGGCTGGGCTGGGAGTTGGACAGGCAAGAGGGAGGGTCGGAACCCAGGAGGGGATGCGCAGGGGAAAGCAGCGGTGGATGGAGACTAAAGGAAGTACGGGGCAGGGTGGCGGGGTCTCGGTGGAGAATCAGGGGACGTAGGCACCGGAGTGCAGGGAACTGGGCAGCTGGAGGCGGGAGCGGAGCCAGGCAGGGTGCGGGCCGCGGCCCGGAGGGAGCGAGCGGCGGAGACGTCAGAAGTCGGGGTGCGGCGCAGCCCCGGGGGGCGCGGGGACAGCGCAGGGCGCCGGCCGGGGGCGGCGCGGGGGCTGCTGCCCTTACCTGGGCGGCTCCGCACTCCGGGCGCCGAGCCGGGGACCCGACGCTGCTCGGCCCGAGGCCGGGCTGTTGTTTTCCTTTTTTTTTTTTTTTTTTTTTTTTTTTTTTTTTTTTTTTTTTCTTCCGCAGCAGCGGCGGCGGCGGCTCCAGCTCGATCCGCCAGCAGCCGAAGGCAGAGTCTGTGTCCGGCTGCGAGCGAGCCGGGAGCGGGCAGCGCGGGAGGCGCGCGGAGAGGCACTGGGGCGCCGCCCGGCGGGCAATGCGGGAACTGCGGCGGCTCAGCACTCGGCGGGCCGGGGAGGGGGCGTCCCTTCGGGGCTGCGGGCGCCGGCGTCTCCGCTCGCTGCCGAGGGTTTACGCTGCCGACCAGGGCCTAGGTTCCCGGGTGGCAGGGCGGCGGGGACCCGAGTAGCTCAGGCTAAACTTGTAGTCGCTCTGGTCGGGCCGAGGAGGAGACAGCCGGCCGGCTATGCAGGGGGATATGGAGGGAGTCGGAATAGGCGCTGCAGAGGACTGTCCCCAAGCGGGAAGCTGGGACACACTCCACAGCCCTGCACCAAGGGGTAGCCCGCCCGGACCCAGAGGAGTTATTAGTCTAGCCTGCTTCGGCGGGCAAAGGGCGACTCCTGGTGGCGTTTTCCGGAACAGAGCGAAATGTAGAGAAGGTGGCCTCCTCGGTGGTGGCACGGAGATGGGAGGCTTTGCTTTTAGAGAAGCCAAATAGACTCCACCGTTTCAGGAGACAGAAGAGTAACAGCTCATGTTTGGTAAACCGCGGGTTTATGCACACAGACCTCCTGGGAGGAGTTGTCACTTCATGCTACATACAAGGAAATCCGACTAGGAAAGGTGAAGGGTCCTATCTTCGCCGGGAGCAGTGAGCAGGTCCAAGACGGAGCCAAGGTTCTTGGCATGAGGTTCAAGGATCATTTGTCTACATCACAGCTGCCGGACAAAGGAGGCTAGGAAAGGCGAGGACAGGAGGCAAAGGGACATATGACTTCCTCAAATCTATTAGCTCCTCATTTCAAACTCAGAGTCTTGGCTTTGGACAAAACCAGAAATCATCCACACCAGCCTTCCTTCCCATCTTCTACCCTGTGCCCCCACACCCAATCACCGGCATACCCTAAAGTCTCTGTAAAGGGCTTGTTCTAAAGCGATGATTCTCAGCCTTCCTACCACTGCAGCCCTTTATTACAGTTCATCACTTGGTGGTGATGCACCAACCATAAGATTATCTTCATTGCTACTTCTTAACTGTAATCTTGCTGCTATTGTGAATTATAATGTAAAAATCTGTGTTTTTAATGGTCTTAGGAGACCCCTGTGGCCCTCCCCCCCACAATGGTTTTGACCCACGAGCTGAGAATCATTGATGTAGCCATATTTGGTTGGTTCTCGGGCCTAGAAGGACACACAGGGACTGCAGGATATTTGCTGACATAGTCTATGGAGAGAGAGGAGCAAGGCTGAGCCAGCCCTGAGTTACCTCAGGGAGAAATGTGGACGCAAGATCATTTTCTCCCTCATCCACTGCCAGACTTGGCTTTATGAGTGTTCTTTTGGCATGGGAGTTGCCATATTGGGCAAGCGTTTCCAGGTTGGGTAGAGTTCCATTTCTCCAGTCCTGTATTATTTAACACTTACTGTATGTAAAGACTATATCATTAATGCAAGTATCATTTCCAAAAGCTTTCACATCAACTTTGCAAGGTAGATGTCAAGGTGAACCTAACCCCATCTTTGGAGGTTGGGGGGGTTCAAGACAGGATTTCTCTGTACATCCTTGGCTGTCCTAGAACCTGTTTTGTAGAGTGGCTAGCCTTGAACTCACAGAGATTCATCTGCCCTTGCCTCCCAAGTGCTTAGATTAAAGGCAAGCTCCACCATTGCCCAGCAGAACCAACTCCATCTTAGGAATGGATTTAAGATAGGCTGTGGGACATTCCCATCCAGAGGTGAATGGACTCCAAAGAACAGAGCTTTACCTGCAGTGCCTTCCCCTGCCTTGGAATTCTAGAACATGTTTGCATAAATGACAGGACAGGGGCCTATACAGTACCTGCCCTGGGATGATGGCAGTGAGGGGCATCCCTGTGACCAAGACAAGCCACTTCACATTCCCTGGATTTCCAGTTCCCTCTAAGAGCAAGGGACATTGACTGGGTGAAATCTTGTGACTTCGTGGTCTACTAGAAGAACTCAAGATCAACACAATAGATAGATACTTAAAAGTCAGGAATGGGAGCTGCTAGGTACGAGAAATGTTTCTTCATATTCTTTGGCCTTGGAAGTTCATTTTATGTGAAAACCCGTCTCTTCACTTCCTTCATGTGTGAATTGTCTTCTTTATGTCTTCCTCTAGAAGGCAGGAGCCTCTGCAAACTGGTTCTGGAGAAGCCTGCCTTTCCTCTTACCTTGGCTATCTTCTATCCACCCTCCCGACTCTCCCACCCCCATGGTTAGCCGAGGAGATGAGATGATACTCAACACTCATCATACTCAGTCTCTATTCCTCACAGCCAGTGCCACTTGTCAAGACTCAACCCCACCCAAGGTAACTTCCAGAAGTAGAAAGAGACCAGAGGACGAGAGCAGACCTCTTATCTTTTTTTTTTAATAAATTCATTTTATTATTATTATTATTATTATTATTATTATGAACAAAGAAGTCACACTTTCTAACCTTGTATATCCTTATTCAGGGTCCCTACCCCCTCCCACCACATCAGGTCATTCTTTCTTCTCCACAATCCCCATCCCATCCCTGGGCAGGCTGCAGGCAGTCCCATGGTCGCACTGACCCAATATTGCTTAGTTCAGTCTCCACTCCTGACAGATCCAGTTTTCTCCCCCTTCCCTCAAGATTGAGTCGGGTGTTCCTCTAGGGGGAGTGGGTCACTCATTAGTGGACCCTAAACAAACAAACAAGAAGCATGCCCAAGCTGCAAAGCACAACCACTGAACAGCTTGGGATCAGAAACACCCTGGACGGACACAGTGGATCCCAGACCTCTTATCTTAAATGGCAAAGCAGAGGAGATGGGAAATGGGGCCCTCTTGCCTGAAGCATCACTCACAGCCAGCTCCCATGCTGGGATAGACAGACAGGACTCTGTGTACCTGGCCATCATGATTAGCTAGTGGATCCAAGTTTGTTGGTTGCTGGAACCTGCACAAGTTTGTTCTCCTGTGTTTATTTTTAACTCTTCTCTCTTTGCATTGGCCTCAGGTACAGCACAGAAAAGAAGTACCTGCTCTGCATCTATCCCAGAAGCACCTGTGAAGATTTGACACAAGTTGGTGATAATCTTCTTGCAAAAATGGGGCCAATTGTGACCCTCCAGCAAACAAATGACCTGTCCATACATCACCTGCCACTCTCTCTCAGGAACTGTTCCAACCATTTCTGGCTCCGGGTCTGAGGGGCTGGGTCCCTTCAGTATTTCCTCAGTTAATTTCCTGCCAGAGGGATATAGGTAACACCGGCTGCCTTTCCTTCCACTGACCCCGTATAACCCCTAAGGTAAAATTGAGTCCCAGTTGCCTTAGCATGGGTCAAAGGTCCCTGCTACCTCTTCCCATTACAGGCTTCATCAGTACCAAAGTGCTCTGCAGCTGGAGATGCTGTTCAATTGGTAGAGTGCTTGCCTTAATTCCCAGTACTTATAAGTGGAGTGCGCTGGCTCGTGCCTATAATCCCACTTGGTAAGTAGAGCCGTTCAAAGTCATTCTTAGCTACATAGCCAAGTTTGACTCCATGTTCTGTGCTACATAAATCCCCTGTCCCAAAACAAAACAAGTGTTCTGACCCCTCTGTTCACCTTATTTTATCACCACCACCCCCAGCCTTAGCACACTGAATTCTGCCTAGAATTCCCCATAGACACTCAAGTACATGGGGGGAGGGGGGCAAGTGTGTGTGAGAGTGTATTGCACGTGTGCAGTTGCTATCTCCCAGCCCCAAGGTGTATTTCTACCATTCAAATCTTTTAGAAAACATCTCTGCCAGAAGCTTCTCTGACCTCACTATCTGATCCCCTCCCAGCAGAACTAATTTTCCGTCTGGTCTTTTCTTGTACTCGCTAGGGTTCATATTCACTTATCTGTTTCATGTCTGCTCTAATAGCCTGTAAACTTCTTCTCCCATATTTATATTTTAGCCTCTCCCCCTCTTTGTATTCTGTCTCAGTTATAGCCACAAAGCAGAATATTTTATCTTCAGTGGGAGATAGTGGTTTCTCTTGCTTCGACTGGGCACTGGTCCTGCCCCCACACCAATGACATGGGCAGATAGCGAAGGGTGAACAAACATGGAGAAGTTTATTTGCATGGGAGGAACCACTGGAATCGGATAGAGGGTTACCACATCGAAGTGACAACTCAACAGCAAAATGCAAAATTCAGACTTCTTGATGATCGCCCACCAGCACCAGCTAAGACGCTGCTAGCAAGAGTTACACATCTAGGTACCAGCAAGCCTTGGGATGCCAACTGAGAGCAGTCCTCTGAAGACACCTGTGGAAAGCAGGTGTCGGGTTATGGGCAGAAGAAACCGTAGGTCAGTCTCTAAAGGAGAGTCAGGATGTGGACTGTCTCCAGTGGATCCTAAGGGCAAGAGCAGTTTCCTCCTTTTTTCTCCCACCAGAAGTTTGAGAAACAGACATCCCACGCACCTGGGTTACAGAGACAAAGGTGGGTCCAGAATAATTGGCTGTGTCTATGCAAATGTGGCATAGAATGAGGACCAATCAGGGGACAGCTGCCAAATCTGGACAAGCCAAACATAAAGAGTTTCCAACTAAGTCAGGACCTCCCATCCCTTTCTCACCACAAAGATTGTAGGGAAGTTGTGTCTAGGCTGGCAGATGCCTCACAACAGGATAGTTTGCACCTGGGGTCTTGATTCTGTTTCCTGCTACTGAGGATCTTTATGTCTGTTTCTGGCAGCTGTCACCTTTGCCTGGGGCCGTCCAGTGATGGATGGCTACTGCCTGTTGCCGGTTATGATTGCCAGTCATCTCTGGAGAATTAATTGCTCAGCACAACCTGTTCTCTGCTCCTTGCTCCTTGATGGCTTAAGCTGACCACTGCACCTGTAAAACTCCTAATCTTCCGGGGAGGGGCGCTGCTCCCATGCTTATCAAATTCTTCTCCCAAGGTTCCTGTGAAGCTTGTCTCATGGTCACAAAGAGAGTACAAGCTATACAGAATAAGAGTTGGTGAAGGAATCATAATTCTGACATATTAGACTGACCCTGGGTCAGGTGAAAATTATCTACCAAGCAACCATAACACCATGGATGCTTGCTCCATCTGATGTCTTACAAAATCTAGATTTGAAGATGTTCACATTGAAGAATGTTGAGGCTGGAGGAGGCAAGAGTGTGACCGTACATCCATTTTGTGGTGGAATCTATTGGCCCTAACAGAGCCTATCTCTCAAATTCCAGATCAAAAGAAATCCTGTGCCCTTGCCACCTGTTGGAGGGAGACATGGCTCACTGGCAAAACATGGTATGTAACCAAACTAGATCGTAAACAGAATTGATGTTAGAAGAAGACATATTCTTTGGCTTTGACTCAAGCTTTAAAGACTGGAATATATAGTAGCTGTGGCCAATGATATAACGGACATGTGCTGGCAGAGAACAAATACACACGGCATGTAAGAGGGACACAAACAGTTCCCAAGCCTTATGCCACACTTTGCTCAGCTGAGCTGGCTGCAAAGGCTCCTTGGAGTTTTAAGGCGCTTCTCCCCACATTTGACAGCTGTATTAGACGGCAGCTCCCTCCCAGCACCTCTTATCTCCATTTCATTAGTTTGGGCATAAAGATTACTGCTCACACTAACATGAAGAGGAAAATCTAAATTACCTTCGAGAGATATTCAAGTGTGTCAGCTCTACAGCCCTACCCTGGTCCCAGTATGAAGCGCTGACTTACCCACCCCCCCCGTACGTGTCTCACTTTTTACTTCATACTCAGCAAAAGAGAGAAACTGTCATGGCTGTTAGCTCTTCAAGAAAGTCCTTGGGCCACTTGGCAGTTCAGAGAACCTACTGCTCTTCCAGAGGACTCCAGTTCGAGACCCAGCATTCACACCCAGCAGCTCACAGCTGCCTGTAACTTTGGTTCAAGGGAATTCTGATCTCTCTGGCCTCCTTGGGCACCTGCACTTGCACACATATACACTAAAACTTTTAAAATAGTGTTTTTTTTAAGATTTTTAAAATTAGCCAGAAAGTGGCGGTGTGCACCTTTAATCTCAGTACTCAGGAGGTAGAGGCAAGTGGGTCTCTGAGTTTGAGGCCAGCCTGGTCTACAGAGTGAGTTTCAGGACAGCCAGGGCTGTTACCCAGAGAAACCTCATCCCATAAAAGAAAACAAAGTAATAATATTAATCTTGGATCAGAAGTGACGTAGAACCAGGACAGATCCATAAATTGCCCTATGGAGTTGGTCATGACGTATTGTGGAAGGACCTTTATCTGTTCTGACTTCAGATAGTTGCTGTGCTGTGTTCCATGTGCAGTTAGTTATCTTGCCTGCATGGTGTTACGTGGTTACATCCTTGCAAAGACTCAGAAAACAAGCAAAATGCAAAGGCTCAGGAAATGCCCAACACTTGAAAGGGAGTTCCCCAAATGTATACATTTCATACACTCTGCCCTGAATTATTGTAGCAGTTGCTGAGGAGAGTCTGATAGGCTATGGTGATCACATGTTGTTACCAAGCTCCAGGAATGTAGTTTTAGGAGTCAACCCTCATGGGGTGATACCGTATAAGTAACTCTAACAAACTCATGGGCCACAGAGCTAGATTCGGGTAGAATCATTTCTTCGGTCTGTCTGGACTGGGTAGATATTTGTTCACATCTACTGAAGAAAAGTCACACGATACATTGTCCAGGTTGGAAGGCTGGGCAAGAGTCGGGGAGAAGGATGCTGCTTATGGGATTCAGCAGTTGTGGCTGAGGGGCTTTAGCATTTGGTGCTATGGGCTAAAAGCTCCAAATTACCACTTGCGCGGTGGCTGGAGGTCTTCTCCAGACTGTGCTGGTCTGGGAAAGGGGTGCTAGTGTCCTCTAGCCCCATCATCCAAGGGGTCCTCTAGCCCCATCAGTCCCTTTTGATGCAGTGTTCTGCCTCATTTGGTTCCATTAGGAGAGTGATTGTCCCATATTGGAGAAATAAACCACCCAGGAAGAACCTGACAGGGATGGCCTAAGACCATCCTAACCCTTGCCTGGCTTTCGGCTCAGGAAGGACGCCCACTGCCTGAAGTGAGCTGGGCAATGATCACGGTGAGAAAGGATGGCAGTCTTAGGTCAGATGGGGTAGGATGTGAGCAAGGATTAAAGAAGCACCATGTCCCTGACCTGGTGTTGTCTCCTTTCTCCATCCCCAGAGAGAGACGAGAGACTGCACACTTCACCCGGACCAGGAGGTTAGGGAATGAAGAGGTGGGCAGCATGTACTACCCAGGAGCAAAGCTTGTCACTTGAGCAGAAGCTATATTGAGCAAAGGGTCTGTCATCTCCATGCAATGACTAGCCTCAAGATATCAAAAGTAAGGCGACAGTTCCTTTATTATCCCCAAGGAGCTGGCATCTTGAATTTATGCAAGGTACAGTTCAGTCTGAATGGTAGCATTAAGTCTTCCTATGAACCATCTGGAAGTGACACAGGGCTGTTATGGAGTTATTTTAAGGGTTGTAGTGTTTAAGTGTGCATACAGAGCTACAGAATATAACTCATTTGGTCAAATGCCTGTCTAACACACACCAAGGCCTGGACTTGATCCACAGCACCTTCATAAATCAAGGATGCTGATACTTGCTATAACCCCAACACTTTGGTAGTAGATAAAAGAGGATCAGAAGTTCAAGGCCATAAAATTTTATCTCAAAAAAGTGTTTATACTTGTATTTTTATCTGTACATGGGTATGTATTGTATATATGTATCTACTTATATTTCACATGTACATTTTTCTATATGTTTGTATATTTCAAAGGAATGCTGGCCAGTCCTTTTGGTCAGCTTCACTGAGCAGCTTCTGTCTGTCAGGTAAGGTGTTAGGCAGTATAGGAGACAGAAAGAAAAAAATAGGCATGTTTCCTGCTTTCAGAAAACATAATCTGGTGCAGCACCCTCAAGAACTGAGAACAGAAAAAAAAAATAGATAGTAGGACTTCTCTTCACTCAGGCCAGGTTCCCATTCATCCCAGCTGTTAGGTAGTAGGCAGTGCCAGGCTTTGGGACACTAAGAGATACTTCACCAGCTAGCTGGCCCTGCCGTAACAGGTTTATGTTGAGGGTCATAGTCTAATACCTAATCATTATTACTCTTGTTCTTTTGGATTCTAGCCCCTCCCCCACAAAAAAATCTCAATTTTCAAAGAATTTAATTACTTAAATTTGAAAAAAACCAAACCGAATTCAAATATTTAAGATCTTCCCCATCATGCTCCAAACCAGAACCAATAAATCAAAGCCATAGAGGGGATGTTTTAATTCAAATAAGAAAGAATTCATGAGTTGCCTAGGAAGATAATGAGCTCTCCAACACAGGAAGTATACAAGCAGATGGATGGCCATCTGCCAGGACTGACTGCCTGAGGAACAGGGCATTCCAGTGAGCTGGAAGGTTGCATGAAGCATCTCCCATCTCTGAACTCTTGGATTTTCAGTTCTGCATCAGCTATTGTGGAATAAATTTGTTATTAATTGATATGTTTTAATTAAGATTTATTTTGTTATAAAAGAGTAAAAGAGAGTTTAGTTATGTGTTGAATTTGTTGTTGTATGTAGTTGTTGTGTGTGTGTGTTGGGCCGGAAATTTTGTTTTTTTTTTTGTCTGTAGTTGTTGTGTGTGTTGTTTTGGAAACTTTTTTTTATGTTGTCGCGGCGCGCACTGTTTTAAAAAGTAATGTTTTTTTAATATAATTAGGGATTTTTGTTATATTTTTTTATTTTGTCTAAATATGAAGGTTTTAAATTAGGTATAAAATTATATATTATAGGGATTATTATAAGACAGTGTGAGGGAAAGAGGAAGGAACTAACATAAGTGAGGTTAGACTATTGTTAGTAAACAACTATAAAGTGTAATTTAATATTTAAAATGTTGATATAAAAAAAAAATATATATATATATATATATAGGGATTGTTTTAAGGCTGTTTATTTTAAATAATAGAGTTTTAAGATTTGAGTGTTTTTGTTGGAATGTGAAGTAATAATAATTTTATTATTTAATTTTTAACATTGTTAAGATTTGAGAAGGAAAATATATATTTAAAGTTGGAAGTATGAAGTAACTTTTAGAATATAGGAGAAGACAACGACAGTTAACTATTTGGACAGTCATTTTTTTTTTTTTTTGTGTAACGGGAGCATTTATATTTGTAGCTATTGGTTTATGATATTTGACAAGTTTTTATAGAAGTAGGGTATTTTTGGTAGGACTGTTTTATTTTGGCTAGGCAGGTTTTGGTAGTTTTTATTTTTTATTTTGTAGGTTTATTTTGGACAGTGAGTAGTTGACAGCAGAGGGCGTAAGTGTAGTTTTTTGTTTTTTAGGCCATTATTTGTCAAACTAAATAATTTTTTTGTAAGATGTTTGTGATGTTTAACACTATTTTGAGAAAGGAATGGTGATATTAGGAGTTGTCATGTCTCTTAAGGCCAAATTTAAAATAACGAAATTTTGAATGTTATATTTTTTTGGTTTATGAAGTGGTTGAAGACACTTATTTATTTGGTATATTTTGACATGTTTTTGAAAAGCCTGAGTATTTTGATTGTAAGGTGATAAATTTGAGTAATTAAAATTTGTAATTTTAATTAACTAAGAAAGTGAGGCTAACATTGTAAAAATAGGCATTTTAAAATGAGTGTATAGCTCTTTTAAATAATTTTAAGTATAACAATTTTAGAAAAATTGACTAAAATATATGTTTTTTATTAAGTGGCAACAATATTTTAATTATATATTATTATATATAAAAATATATTTAAACAGATTTATATAAAATAATTTGTGTGTATGGTATAACAAATGTTATGACTATTATAAATAATTAGAGGTAGAAATTGTATTATGGAAATGACAATATATTTAATATATATTAATGTGTAAAATATTTTAGACAGAGGTAGACATGTGTAAAATAGGGCAATTATATATTT